>JAVJIF010033541.1:0-202546 GCA_038442645.1 Agave tequilana | reverse complement strand
TAGCTACCAAAATCATAACACGCCGGTGAGCGTATCGACGACCTTATTCTCGACTCCTACCATTTGTGAACAAATATGTAATCCTGCAGGAACTTCACCCATTTGCTGTCTCGCATTGAGCCTCTTTTTGGGAATTGTGGTACTTCAACGCTTCATGATCCGAATACAGCACGAACTCCTGCAGTAACATATAATGCCTCCATTAGGCAAAGCTTGTACAACCACATAAAATTCTTTGTTATATGTGGAGTATCGCTGTTGGGCGTCATTTAATTTTTCACTGCAATAAGCAACGGGATGGTTCTCCTGACTCAGCACACCACCTATTGTTAGTACCGATGCGTTACATGTTACTTCAAACGCCTTCGAAAAGTCAGGGAGACGCATAACAGAAGCTTCAGTCATCATCCTCTTGATTTCTGTAAAAGCTTTGGCGGGCAACAGGAGTCCACTTCAGTTATAAGTGTCATAATAACACTAAAGTCTTTATCAACTGACGATAGAAAGTGGCTAACCCGTGAAAACTTTTGACTTCGTTAATGTTCGGAGTTATGGCCACTCGATAATTGCTTTCACCTTCTTACGGTCCACAAAAACTCCCTCAGATAAAATCACAAATCTTAAAAAGACAATTCTATTTGTACAGAAAGCACACTTCTTTGGGTTTGCATAAAACTTCTCAGTTTGGAGTGTGCGGAGGACTTGCCTCAGATGGCCCACATGTTGATCCTGAGTTCGGCTGTAAATCAGTATATCATCAAAGTATATCACTACAAATTTACCGATAAATAGCTGAAACAATTGAGTCATCACTCTCATGAAGATGCTAGGAGTATTGGACAGTCCAAAGGTATAACCAACCATTCATACAACCCATCTTTAATTTTAAATGTAGTTTTCATTCGTCCCTTGGCCAGATTCTAATTTGGTGGCACCCACTCTTAAGATCTATCTTGGAGAAGATGGTGGCACATGACATCATATCCAGCATATCATCAATACGGAGAATGGGAAAATGATACTTGATGGTGATCTCGTTGATTGCGCGATTATCCACTCACATACGCCATGTACCATCCTTCTTTGACGCCAAAAGTGCGAGAATTGCACACGGGCTCAAACTCTCTTTGATGAACCCCTGTCAAGTAACTCTTCTACTTGCCGTTTTAACTCCGCATGTTTAGTAGGGTTTATTCTGTAGTGGGGCAGGTTTGGCAAAGTTGCTCCTGGACTACAATAGTATGTTGAATGTCTCGCATGTGAAGCAACTCACTTGACAGATCTTGTGGGAGAATTCGGAAAATTCCTCCAGGATTGGTTTAATGTACCTGAGGATCTGCACCTCGATCTTTCGCTCAGTCTCTCGAGCCATGAGTGCATAACAAGTAGAACCATCATTCAGCTCTTTCAATTTGATTGTGGCTAATGAAATTCATTACCATCTTACCTTTGCGCTTATTACTCTTTTTTCCAGGAGGTAGAACTTCCAGTTTTCCTTTGCCTTTGTCAACCTTGTTTTCTCGAGTTGGTAGTTTCGGTTGATTCGGCATTAGCTTCACTTTTTTGTCGTTATGGACGAACGAGCATTAGTTAGTACGTTCATATATAGTTATGTCTAAGTCGAACAACTATGGTCGACCCAAAATAATATGACCAACATCCATGGGGAGTATGCATACCACACATTATCTGTACACGTGGCAAACTGGATAGAATTTGACCTCTCTTCTGAACATCTTTGGATGTAGTATCGATCCATGTGACCTTGTAGGGGTTTGGATGCTTCACCGGTCTCATCCCAAGGTGGTGATTAACTTCGACGCGACGCGTTGATGCGACTGCCACTATCCACTATCACCTTGCAGCTCTTGTTTTTAATTTTCGTGCAAGTTTGAAATATGACAATCCTTCTCCAATCGTTCAATGGCTCAGGCTCGGCTAAGGTGCATCTAACCACTCCTAATTGGGCTCAGCCTACACTAGGAGATAGGTTCATTACTTTCACAGTTTTAATGCACCCATTGAATTCATACTCTTCGACAGAGGCATCCGAGTCATCATCTTGTTGGTGTACGACTACTTCTCCATCATTCTCTTCTTCTATAATCTTTAATGGGAACTTTCACGGAGAGGGTTTTGGTTTGACTCGGGCATTGGCTGACAAAGGTGTCACCTATAACATTAGGTCTGTGGGTTAACCTTTCCGGTTCACTAACCGTTCTCCGCTCGATGGTGGTTGGCTTTGCACCAGAAGGACCTGCTAGTTTAACGCTAGAGGAACTGGAGGCGGTTTCCTCGGGCAGGAGAAGATCGGCTAAAACTTGGCTTGCTAGTAGTGGCGGTCTTAGAGTTATCCATAAAATCAGTTCAGTGAAAATAGGATTCTCTAGACTCATCTAAGTCGGTGACTAGCTAATATGCTTGCTTTAGAGTCGTGATGCCTCGAGCGATGAGCTCTCGGCGGTAATCATCCCTAAGACGGATCTAAACCTAGATAGGGTCTGTTCGGGAGACTCTAACTCGATTGCTCCGCACCGATTCAAATATTCATCAAACTTAGCAATGTAATCAGTGGCTGACTTGTTCTCCTGAATCCATCGATTCCACTTGTCAGTAATTGCTGATTGAATGATGGTGGAAAATACTTCAACATAAGTTTCTCTTTCATGCCTTCTCAAGTCTCCACTCGGTCTTCCCTTTTGCACCTCATCACCCTCTCAAGGTTTTTTTCAATATTGTCTAGATTGTCCCGTTAGTTTCATCACAACAAATCTAATTTTGCTAGACTCAGACATATTATGCCAACGGAAATAGTGGTCCATAGCCAACTGCCAGTCTATATAAAACCTGAAGGTCCAAGCACCCATCGAAGGAAGGAACATCGACTTTAACACTCTTGATATATTGGACATCAGTGTCAGCTGTATTGTAACGTTGAACTCACTCTTGCATAGGCGGCCTAATGTCGTTTCGAGAATTTTCCTCTTTCGTGGCTCTCTTTCGATTGATTTCTAGCCTATCAAGTCGGGTTGCTGGATCCTTACAATTGACACAATCTGATCCCTAACTTCTTGTAGCTGCTGGTCTATCTTTTCTATCTTGTCAATGAGTGTGTTAAGTGTATCCTGAATGTTATGGTCCATTGGTACTGAAGTTTCTCCTATAGAAAAAGTTCTACCACTTCTAGTAGGCATGCAAGATCCTAATTGATCCTAAATGCAAACTGTCCTAAAATGAGATGTATGTTATGCAGGAGTCAGAGATTAAAGCAATGATAGATAATACCAACTCTAAGCTATGTAGATTAACACGTGATTAAGAAAATATAATATAGAGACAGTGACAAAAAATACGTGCTAACACAGTTAATTCCAAATTAAGTCAAGTGATCACAAATTCAAACTAATTTAGTTGCACAATTAATATTAAGTTAGGTTTTCACTCAAGATCAGGATCACACACAACTCACTATTTAGTGGGCAACAGTAAATTGATTCTACCTGCGACAGATTGGAGTGGCTAACCATCTCAACTAAGTAGCAGGAATAACTAAACAGAACTTTCAAAATTACCTGAGAGACGATCAAAACTCAAACCTGACTTGATTGTTGTGCGCGTAGTACTGGTCATCACGAATCCACTGCCTCGAGAACAACTCGATTTGGACTTGAAACGAGCCCAAAATAGTCTTTAGAAGATGTGCTCTGCGCTCAACTGAGTTGTGTCAACTCGGCCAAGTTGACTCGCTCACCTGACTCGGGCCTGGGCGGGTCCGGGTTCACTTTGAACCAAACCCGGTTTGATTCTAGCCGGTCTGGCTTAAGTGATGGCAGATCGGGCTGGGTCGGGTAGCGGATCTGACCCAACTTTTCTAACCCGACCTGCAATGATCGGGTTAACTGGATGGGATCGAGACCAACCCGTTTGTCTCCTTCCCTTGCGATCAACCCTTGGTGTGTCCTCCACGATGGCGACGGTAGTGAATCGATCTCCGGCGACTACGACGGGGACCCAGTGAGGACAGGACCTGCGAGACGGGAAGATCACGATGGTAGTGAATTTGGCAATGTCTCGGCTTCGAAGTCTCATGGCTATGCTGCAGGCGGAGTCGATACGGCGACGAGAGGAAGATGAGGGGATCTGGCTGCGGCGAGAAGAGGTCGGCGACGACTCTTAGATCTAGAATGGAGATCTGGGGTGGTCTTCTGGGGCGAAGATCTGGGAAGATCTGAGGAAATCGACAGCGACAGTCTGCTCTGGCTGCCGTGTTGAAGTCGTAGAGGTAGGGGCGGCAGCAGGTGGTGCTTTTGGGAGGATTGTTGATTGATTATGCCGACCGGGCTTCAGATCTGGGTTGCGCGGCTACTGGAGATGATGAGGTTGGTTGGAGAAGGAATCAACGACGGAGGTGTCGAGGTGTTGATGACGGCGGATGGCGTAGGTGTTGATGGCGGCGGTGGCGAAATTTGAAGGGAAGGGTTGACAATGATGAACAGTTGAGATTTTGGATTTTTAGAGGATTTCGTGTAGATTTTTTTTGAAAATTTCTACCGTGTTTTTTTTTGAATGGATCTGGGTCTAGATCTGGGGTTTGGAACATGAGAAAATTTGGAAAAGGGAAAAAATCTGAAGGAAATTGTAACCAAGGCTCTGATACCAGATGATCTAACTCAACCTGGATTACAATCACCTTCAAATCGTAACCAAAATTTGAAATTTAAAACAGGATAGAATTTCAGGTTTTCATCCCTTACGCGGGCTTCTCACCTAAAACTTGAGAGTAAATAAACTCAGAAATTTAACTGGATATTTTGAGAAAAGTTTTAATCATTCAATGATCTAATAAAATAGTCAAGGGGCCTTTTATAGGCTTTGCAAGAAGGGACTTTTAGGAAATAACCGATGTACTAAACGTCTACAAAAGAACACCTACTACATCAACTAAATGATATAAAATAAGTCTAAAATAAAATTAAGCTAAAGCCAAAGAAGTGCATTACGCCGCTTCTTGAAATAGACTCGATCGAATCGACCCCTAAGCGACGTGATGTCCTCATCAAAATTGCAATATTATTACATCAAAGTCCTTATTTTAAATTTTGGAGCTTTCTGACAAATTCATCTACTTTATTATGTGCATTGCTCCACTGAATTGTTGTTGATTCTCTTCATTTTTTGCATCATCCTACATGATTGCATTAGAGCCCGTTAGTTGCATATAGGAGATAACAGATTGCATTCATAAAAAAATTTCAGCATTTAGAAAGTAGGAAAAGCTAGTTGTGCATGCGTACCGTAGTGGCAAAGTCTACCACCTAGATAAACCCAATATAGACACGAATCCCAATGCTTCTTTATCTGGTATCACCTCACCAACATATTCCCTTGTTCCTGGAATTCTCAAAACCCTCGAGGAAATTAAGGCCCAAGTGAACACCTTAGGTCAGAGAATGGATGAGATAGAGAATGAACGTTGTAATTGAGATTATAATGAGGACTGTCAACCAACCAATGCCGAGAGGATGGAAACAATCGGAACTACAATCGATATGAGGATGATGAGCGTTACCTAAAGAACATTAAATTGGACGTGTCGAACTTTGATGGTCGTTTAAACCTATAGTATTACCTTGATTGGATTATGAGTTTGAGCGTCACTTCAAATGGTATGAGATGTCCCAAGAGTGGTGAGTCTGTTTTGCTGACATGAAACTGGTGGGACAAGCGGGGTAATATTGGTCAAATATTAGAAAGCTGATAGCGCTGAGGAGGCAAGAACCAATTCGAATTTGGGATGAGATGAAAGCTAAGTTGAACTAGATGTACCTTCCAATTACTTTTCAGGATTAACAACTAGACAAATGGAGTAGGCTTGCCCAGGGAACTCGCTCTGCTGCTGACTACATTGAAAAGTTTGATGAATTTATGATCTGGTGCAACGAGTTTGTCTATGAATCTCCCATGATGACCCCTCTAGGTTTAAATGTGGCCTTTATGATGATCTTCGCAGAGAACTCTTTACAAGAGGCGTTTGTGATCTAGAACACGCCTATCAAATAGTTTGAAACTTAAATGCTTCTCGAAGTTCCTATTATCAAAGAAGTTCATATTATAAGACCCATGGTGCTAGAACAAATTTTGGACAAACCTAGGTCAAAACCAACCACAGCAGTTCCACTCTGACAGAAGATCCCAAAGGTAAGCGCCCAGCTGAAAGCGTACCCCGGACCAGCCCTCGCACTCAATGTTTTAAATGTCAAGGTTATGGGCACATAGAGAAGTTTTTCCTAAGCAAATCTAGAGCTCTTTTTCTGGATCAATCTGGTGAGGTGCAGGATGAGTCTCACAAGGTGGTTGCGTTGATAGAAAACGAGGGTAGCGATTCTGAGAATGAAAGGGGACACGAGGAGTTTCTTAACTCTATTAGGTGTGTTGCTATTGTTAGATGTACTCTAGCGTAGCCTAAACTGATGATTGGCGTAGAACCACGATCTTCCACACGCAGATAAAGATTGATGATAAGAACTGTAAAATCATTATTGATTGTTAAAGTTGCATAAATGCTATATCATCTAGTTTGGTCTCGAAGATAGAGTTAAAAACGGTCCCTTATCTTAGCCCATACAAAGTTGTTTGGGTTAATGCAACATTCATGGAGGTGAATGAATGACGTCTTGTAACTGCGCAGTTTGCCACATACAAGGATAAAATTTGGTGCGATGTGATATTCATGGATGCGAGTCACATGATTCTTAGGCGGCCTTGGTTGTTTGATATGGATGTAATCTTGTAGGGGAAGTCCAGCACTTGTACCTTCAACCATGAAGGGCAACGGATCAAGTTGATTTCAAGTCAACAAAAATCCAAACAAGACGAGAGAAGTCAGTTGAAACACGAAAGGAAAAGAACCTCAGTTTAATCAGTTCTAAAGAAATTGAAAAGAAAGTGATTAATGGGACACAAATCATCATTCTAGTTGCTCGAGAAATTGCAAAAGAATCTCAGGAGATGATTCCTCGTGCAGTGACTCTTATTATAATAATTTTGCTGAGTGTTTCCTAAATATTTCCCGAATCAATTGCCACCAATATGGAATATTCAACATGCTATTGATTTGGTACCGGGAGCTACTCTGTCAAATTTGTCGCACTATCAGATGAACCTGATGGAACATGCTGAATTACAAAGGCAAGTTGACAAGTTGAGTAGAGGATGCATATGAGAGAGCTTGATCCTTTGCGTGGCCCCCCCACTATTGACGTCAAAGAAAGATGGTATATAGCGAATGTGTGTGGATAGTTATGCTATCAACAAAATAATGGTGAAATATTGTTTTTCAATTCCATGTTGAATGATATGATTGACATGATGTTAGGTGCCACTATTTTTTCAAAGATTGACCACCAGATTCGAATTTGTCCGGGAGATGAATGGAAGACAACCTTTAAGACGAAAGATAGGCTGAATGAGTGGATGGCCATGCCTTTTGGCTTGTCTAATGCTCCAAGCACCTTTATGAGGGTGATGACACAAGTATTATGACTTTTTATAGAAAAATTTGTAGTCATATACTTTGATGACATGCTCATCTACAATAAATCGACTGAGCATCATTTGGATCATCTCTCACATATCTGTGTAGTTTTAAGAAAGGAAAGCTTATATGCCAACTCCAAGAAGTATACATTTCTTACATACCAAATCGTTTTCCTGATTTGTGTGTGGACCCCGATAAGATTTGGGCTATGTAGAATGGCCAAAACCTTGCAACATTAGGGAAGTGAAAATTTTTCATGGGTTAGCCACTTTTATAGACGGTATATTCGAAATTTTAGTACCATCATGGCCCTAATTACTGATTGTCTGAAGCAAGGAGGATTCGGATGGACTAAAGCTGCTTTCAAGGCGTTCCAGAAAATCAATGAGAGGATGACGGAAGCTTCTGCTTTGAGTCTTCTAGATTTTTTGAAAGTTTTCGAAATCACTTGTGACGCCTTGGGCATTGGAATATTTGGTGTATTGAGTCAAGAAAAGCACCATGTTGCCTATTTTAGCGAAAAATTGAATGATACTCAGCAACGGTATTCCATCTATGATAAGTTCTATGCGGTAGTTCAAGCTCTGCGTTATTGGCGTCATTACTTACTACTGCAAGAATTCATTATCTATTCGGACTATGAAGGCGTTAAATATCTCAACTTCTAAAAGAAACTAAATTCGAGGCATGATAGGTAGGTAGAGTACCTTCAAGATTATATCTATGTCCTCAAACATAAGGTCGTAGTTGAAAATAGGGTCGTTGATGCACTTAGCTGTCGTCACTATCTACTCTATATCATGAGCACTGAAGTGGTTGATTTTGAGAAAATCAAAGATACTTATGAGTCATACCTTGATTTTGAGAATATATTCATTGTCTTAAGGGATAGTTTGACTCATAAGGTTGATAACTTTCTCCTGCAAGATGAGTATCTATTCTATTCTCGTAAGCTGTGTATCTCTTACACCTCTTTGAGAGAAGTTTTAGTCTAAGAATTACACGTTGGGGGCTTCTTGGACATTGTGGACGAAACAAGACAATAGAAGTTGTGGAACATCGTTTCTATTGACCAAGCTTGAAGAGATGTTACTAGGCTTGTTGGTCAATGTCGCACATGTCAATTAGGCAAGCAATATAAGCAAAACATTGGCCTCTATACTTCACTTTCGATTCCAAATTGCCCTAGGTAAGATGTCCGTATGGATTTAATGCTTGGTCTCCCAAAAATTATACGAAAGCACGATTCCATGCTTCTTGTTGTAAATCTTTCTCGAAGATGACCCACTTTTCATTTTCTAAAATGTTCTGATGCATCTCGAATCGCTACGATTTATTTTATTGAAGTTGTTAGACTACATGAGCTGCCCAAAACAATTATCTCCGATAGAGATGTTAAGTTCACAATTTATTTTTGAAAAACCATGTAGCATAAAATGAGAACTAAGCTTCAGTTTTTTACTGCTTTTTACCCACAAATTGATGAATAGGAGTCTGAGTAATCTCTTACGGTGCCTAGTGGGTGAGAATCTAAGGACATAAGATCTTGTGTTAACTACTGTTGAGTTTGCTTATAATAGTTTTGTCAATAAAATTATAAGAATGAGTCCATTTGAAGTAGTGTTTGGTTATCAACCTAGACAACCTATAGAATTAATTTCTATGGCACCTCATCATACTAGAATGTCCGAGTCAGCTGCATCGTTTGCATCGCATATACATGACCTATATAAAGAGATCAACACTTAAATTCAAAAAAGTAATGCAAATTATAAAGCTTATGCAGATTTGCACAAGAAGGCACAAGAGTTCAATGTAGGAGACTACGCGATGGTCTGGATTCGCTTGGAACAGTATCCTCTTGGTACCGTAAAAAAATTGCATGCACATAGTGCATGGCCTTTCAAAATTTTGAGAAAAATTAATTCTAATGCATATTTAGTAGATATTCCACATGATTGACATTAGTCTATTTTTTAATGTTGAAAATCTGATTGCTTATAAAAGTCTAAATCCCTCAATAATCCTTTATTGGATAACTCCTCCCATGAGCACATTTCTGAGAGACCCTTGTTTCATCCACTTCTCCAAATACAATCCACTCATACGGCAGAATAAATTGATGAAATTATTGATGATCAGATTGTTTCTACTAGAGATAGTGGTTACCATATGCTTTTAGTTCGTTGGAAAGGACTACCTGACTCTGAAAAGATTTAGATTAATCGGGAGGAGCTTCAACGGTTGGATTTTGATCGTTTAGAGCACTATGAGAGCCGAGAAGGTTTGCACTCGACATGGTCGAGTTTTTGCCAACCACGAGGGAATAATGGGAACATCACTTTAGTATTGCGTTTCTACACTAGGAAACGTCGCCACACCCGTTCATTATGGTTCGATTAGGGCTTAAGGACTCAAGCTATATTGGACTGGTTATTTTAGTTACTTGCTATTTATTGTATTTTTGGTTATTTATTTCGTTAGTTTCTTTTAGTCCCATATTGGCTGTGATGGGACTTCCCTGGTGATGTAGGCTTATTTAAGGCCAAGACTATTATTGATTTCTCAAATTTTGGATGAATTAAAATTTGCTTTGAAAAGCTTTGTAGTCAGTGTGCTTGGGTAAGAAACTCTAGGAAGAGATTCCCAAATTGTATTTTATTCCCCATCATCATGAGAGACTGCTTCTGCTTCACATAAGGGTACAAAGGGTATATAATGGGCATATTGCACACAAATTGCATATGCATATTGCACACAAATTTTTAGTTCACCGCCAAATAAAATGCTTTGAGACAAATGAAGTGCATACCTTATATAAGCAAACATGGACGTGCCATGTGGAACAAGGAAGCTATGCATGTAGCACTGGATGCGGTCAAAATCACTACATGCTTTAGAGAACCTAGGCTCATTGTATTATATATCTTTTCATTTTTATTGACCATTGAGAATTTTATTCTCCTGATCTTTTTCTAGGATATCTAATTGAAGAATCCAGTCGAAAGAAAGGATACTTTCTCGAATGGCCTTGGTGTTCAATGCCTACTTTATGTAATCACTTATGCTTTTTATTAATTATTTATTATAGTTGCTACAAGTAGGCTTGTCACTTTCAACCACTGATTTTCCAACTTTTACATAGTATACAGCTCAAAACTAAATTTACATGCTCTGGTCAGATTAGGAGCAATTTATTTCCATAAGTTGATGAGGAACTAATCATTCCCATACCGCTGAAACTCTAGAAATACTGAGTTTGGAAATGTTGTTTATGTTGTTAACTAGAAAATGCCAACTGACTTGATTACTTGTGTATATTTGTTTCTTCAGGAATTTGGAGCGGATAGTTTTAGTGCATTATCGCCAAACTTTGGAGGTTTCTCTCTTCAGCATACTTTTAAGATTAGTATAATCTGTTTCATCAAGCATTTCTAGATCCATTTAGAGTACAGTCATGTGTATTTTTTTACTTTCCAATTCATTAATTTGAGGCCAGATCTTTATGAACTTGACTTTGAAGAGCATATGGATTTTGACTACCGCCTTGTAATTATTTCTAATTTTAGTCGCTGTTTGTAAAATTTCAATGTTTATTAGCTCGTTGCTTGGTTGGATTTATCCACCTCAAAGAAAGTTATTATTTGGAATTAATACCAAACTTGGTATACACCATGTATAACCATTGCACATGAATGACTTACAAAATCAGATACCAATCTGATATTAGCATGAAAGAAGATATGAAACTCAAATACCATATCTATTTAAAATTATTTTCGCACCAACCATTGGATTATACAAGTTTGATTGAATCTTGATCTATTCTTCGTCAGTCATTCAAAAAAAAAAAGGAAAGATCAATAGTGCCCAATCTCTTTGCTAACATTTCTGTAATTTAAAAAAGAATTAAGCCACCAATACCAGAAATGCAATAATTTCGATTTGAAGCCATCAAAACCACCGAAACTACAAACCGAAACCTCAGCGGAAATTTAAACAATCAAACAACATATTTTAACATTTTGTCAACTCAAGTCTATATTTCATCCAGATTCTTTGCCTCTGTAACAGTTTTAATGACTCCTAAGTTCCTAACCTACTTGCAAATTCTTTACTCGCTAAATCTACTATCTGAGAGAGGAAGTGTAAAGTATATGAAGATGCAACACTTGCAATATAGGATGTTTGTTTCCATTTTTTTTCTATTTGTTGCCCATTATATGTCCTCTGAAATCTTATGTGTGCGCATTAACTGTTCTGTTCTCATTCTACACCTGTCTGTCCTTAACACCAGGAATCTGCATTTCCCAACCCTTCCTCTGATGTGGAATGCACCGGCAACATTCCCCATGATAACACGGCAAATCATAATTCTCCAGTAACGACGACGAATTCGACCTCTGCTTCTGCTCACTCTGATCTCTCTGGATCTGCAGTTTTTCCGGAAGAAATTAACTCAGAAGAGCAGCAGGCTATTTACGCTGGTAAGGCAAACAAGTCTATAATCTCTAGCAGTCTATGCACTAAGTTCAATTTGTTTATATCTCTGCAATGGTGAACGGGCCTGTATCATGCTTCTGTAGCTTTTTAGTCCTATAACTACCGTCAATTCCCATCAAGTAATATCTTTGTATTCCAATCATTACTTTGGGATCAACTTTCTTAAAAAGTGTTCTAAATGTTTTTCTGTCAAATAGTACTACATATATTGCTGGGCCTGTGATCTTCTTGCCATCTCAAGTGACAAAAGGACAGAAATGTTTTTGTCACATGTCACAGGTGGCATGTGTAGTATTATGTAGCTGAATGCTATCTCAGTATATCTGTGTGATCATATGTATTGATGCCTGATGACTATGTAACAGGGTCAAGCTCATATCCAGTTAATGAACATGCTGAAACTCAGAATAATGATTTTGACTGGGGTGACTTCGAAGAGCCATGCGCTGATCTTGTTTCAGACAGAGAAGGTAACTGGGAACCAAACTTCTTCTCAGTGACAGTTGAATGAGAGCACATTTAATTTTGCCATCCTGCAGGTTATGTTCCATCCTCAGGCCAACACATGAAATATGATCTACTGAATAGTCCTCTTAATGTAAGTAGAGAACTGATTAAATTCTGAACAGATTCGTTTCTGTGGATTATCTGGATTTTCTTTGGTTATCAAAACTTATTGTACCTTTCGTTATCAAGATGTTGTGACCTATAATCCCGGTTCTTTTCACTTTCGAGTTTGTATAGTGCAATGCTTGCATTATTTCATAGGCCATATTTTTTAATGAAGGTCTCCTTTTATTTTCTCATTAAGCAACCATACTGGACTTTTATACTTCAAAGATTGGCATGCATGTTATTTTTTCATTCTTCCTTCAATAGGTGTATCCAGCAACCTAACCGGCTACCCCCTATCACGCCCTACACCCGATGGTCATTGCCGTGTCCCTTATCTGCTTTAGATACTTATCATTCTCCATTTTTGTTTCCTATATTCATCAGAAGTTCAAATTTTTGTTTCATTAGTTGCTAACAATGATTGAGTGACCTTGGTTACACCTTAAAAGGTTTCAAAATTTCTATCAACATTTCTTTTTCTTTTCCTGTCAACAGTCTGAACTTTTGAATCAGTGATATCTGAGATTTTTATGCTGAAATGTATAGATTTGTCACCTTATTTCTCTTCCAAAAAGGTTTGTCAAGCCTAGTGTTAAAATTTTGTATTTGCGTGTACTGCCTTTATTGCATCCGGTAATGGAATATATGTGGCAATCAAGGCCATGATGATTAGGGGGAAAAACTCTTTTTCTTGTCCATTTCCTTTTCTTTCTAGAATTAAATTAGGCATTGAGGTTGCATTTTCGTTTCTGCCACAGGCCGGCTTCCTGTCATCACAAGGGATATCTTCTTCTGAGCGTTCAAGTGAAGTAGTTAATAATAATGGATTCAATAGTATTAAACAAGTAAGCAATGACAATTATCATACAGTGGAGGAGCACAATAGCCGATCCCCTTTGTTCAACTATATCAATCCTCATTCTCAAGTGACAGACGTCCAGGCAACTTTTGTTGGTAGCAGTGAAGCGGCAAGAATAATTGCCGATGATATCTTAACAAGTCAAGATGGTCTTGGAAAGTGGAATTATGTGAATGATGAATCACTTCAGGCATTAGATTGTCTTCAGTTTGATGCCCCTATTTCAAGTGGTGACAAATCAGATGCATTTGGGATAATGGATCACTTCTTTACGCAAGTGCCAATTTTCAATATTGTGGCCATCTCACCTGAATGGATTTATGACACTGTAGAAACCAAGTTTTTTCCTTATCTTATTGCTATGTATTCATTTGTCAGTTGCATCATATTGCATATATGATATCATTTTCAATTTGTTATTTTTTGAAGCCAAATATGAGGAATAGCATGTTCTCTCTTTGATTTCATTGGATTTGAATTCTTTTCTCATTGAATATGTTAACTGATATAAATGAATCTAGCTATGCTGCCTTATAATATTGGCGCAAATACAACCTTTTGAAACTATTACAGGCAATAACCTGTAGCCCTTTGAAACACACACACACACACACACACACACACACACGCACGCACGCACACACACATATTATAGCCTAGTACAAGCGGGATTTGAACCCAGACCTCTTGCCCGCTGCAAAGAGGAGGATTTACCACTGTGCTATAATGGCAATTCCCTTTGAAACCTATATGATGTATGCATGCCTCTAAACAGCATGATGGGTAACGTAGTGATGAAGCGTATACGTACCTAACTTGTATAAAAGGTTCTATTCATCCTAGCTATGTGTAATTCTTATTAATGGGCATCAACATCATTGATAGCTTGACTAGCAATATGGATCCGTATGAAGAATGTTTGGCTTGTTAGGGGTTCAATTTGATTGGTGACAATATATGGAGCATATTTCAGACATAAAGAAGCCTGCTTTCTTAATTTGATATATTTCAGATTAAACTTGCCAAACTTAAACTGAAGTGTATAGTGTTCAAATGATATTCATGTGGATTAGCTCAGTGAGCATGGTCAAGCTAGAAGAGTGCCAAAAAAGGAACTTCACATTCTGAAAGGTACAAGTCTTTGATTGATCATTGAAATGGTCAGAAAATTGCATGAGTAGCTTTATGCAATAAGATCTATTGACCCATGTTCTAATAATGTTGTTAAGTTATTAGTATTGAGTTATTGGGTTATTATCCATATTTACCCATTTTCCTCCTTGTCTTCTATATATCTTGTAACTCTCTTTTATCTAATACAATCTTTCTTTAAGGTTTTCTATTTCTCTACATAGTATCAGAGCTAAAGAAATCTTAATCCTCAAACCCACCATCTCCTTTCCTCATTTCCTCAAATTTCTTCTTCCTTTTCCTATACCATCACCTCCACAATGCCGTCGCCCTTTCCTAGGGCCTCGAGCAGTGCCGTCGCCCCCTTCAAGGGGTTCGAGCAGTGTCGTCGCCCCCTCCTAGGGCCTCCAGCAGTGCCGCCGCCCCTCCGAGGGCTTCCAGCAGTGCCGCTGCCCCCCTCCTAGGCCTTCCCTCAATAGTGCCGCCTTCCCTCAATAGTGCCGCCATCACTCCAGAATCATTTTTTTTTGGAGCTACTTTGATTCTTTTCTTGCTCTACAAGGCATATTTTTTGAGATCTGATATGTTTCCTACATAAAAAATCTGATTTGGTTCTTTGATGCTTTACATGCTGTATCTGATGAGATCTGATCTGTTTACTACATAAAAATCAATTTTTTTGCATCTGCTCTGGCTATTTGGATGCTCCACAAGACTTTTCTGGTTGATACATAGTTTTCTTGATGCTTATCTGGCTATCTATACTTTCATCTGGTAACTGAGTTGCTTATTTCTCCCTTACTTGCTGTTCACTCTACTACTGGCCTTTTTTCTGGTGCTTTATTTAACTGGTTATTATGTCTGAGGTACAAGTTCCTCTTCCACTGTGATCTCCTTTCGATGGTTGAGACTTCTGTTTCCAAGACAATGTTGAGGATTACGGTGAAGTTGAATGGCTCCAACTACTTATTATGGGCGCAGGCTTTCCGCATATTCATTAGCGCTCAAAACAAATTGGCTCACCCCTACAGCCTCCACCTGCTGATACAGATCCCACGCATATGACTTGACTTACTGAAGATTATTATATGATGACATGACTTCTCAACAGTCTGGAGGAGAAGATTAGTAGTAGTGTCATGTTCTTGACTACTGCTAAGGACATGTGGGATACACTGAAGGTGATGTATGGCAATGAGGAATCTCTCATAGGTGTTTGAAATCTATGAGTGTCTGTTTGAGCTCATACAGGGAGACAGATTTGTACCTGAGTTCTATGGCAAACTCAAAGGTCTTATTGATAAGTTTGAGATGCATCAACCTGTTGTTACTGATGCGACAACACTGAGGGGTATCGTAGGGATCTCATAGTGTCAAAGTTTTTATTTGGCTTGAGCCCTTCACTACGATCCCAGGTACGGGGTCAGATTCTGGGAGGAGATAGTATTTTTACGTTAACTGCCACCTTCTCAAGAGTTATGAGAGTATCTACTAGAGCTAATGTTTTCTTTGCACCATTTATTGAGCAGTCTGTCATGATTTCTGGGCGTGACAGAGGTCATGGTCGTGATCGTGATTTTGGATAACAAGGACGTGGATTTGTTGGAGGTGGATGTGGCTCGTATGGAGGCAGACAGAGTGCCTCTGAGAAAGGACCCCGACAATGCAGGCACTGTGGACGCAGTAATCACAGCTCCGAGAAGTGCTGGGAGAAATTTGGTTGACCTGAGTGGGTACAACTATCTGAGCCTGATTCTTTTGCTCCGCGTAGCACTACTCAGGACTATTTATCAACTTCCTCCGCTCTTCCTGGATCATCCACTGTTGTACTGACACAGGAGGTGTATGATTGACTTCGTCAGTTAGAGTTCTCTCAGAACAATCTTTTAGCGACTCATGTATCTTCTTCAGGTATGCAAGCTTATACTGACTCTCCTCAAAAGTTCTGAATATTAGACTCTGGAGCCTCATCCCATATGACAGGTATTACACAAAAGTTTGTTTCTTTAAACATGTCCACTGCCCACCCCTCAGTTAAAATTGCCGAGATACCTATTCACCTGTACTAGGTAATGGGATAGTCGAGGCTACTTCATCTTTGATCCTTACTGATGTCCTTTATGTTAAACGATTTCCTGTTAGTATTTTTGTCATCAGTCAGCTTACGAAATAAAATAACTGCAAAATAATATTTTTCTCTTCTCATTGTGTGTTTAGGATTTATCGACTGGGAGGAGGATTGGTTCGGGGCATGAGCGAGGAGTCATATACTATTTGGACGATCGAGTGACCCTTACGAGCTTGGTTGCAGGCTAGCCTGATCCGGTTTTACTATGGCACTGGCGCTTGGGTCATCCTTGGTACAAAAATGCAGTCTGTTATTCTTGTTGAGTCCTTTGTCTCTTCTTTAGGTTGTGAGTCTTGTGAGTTAGGTAAGCATCATCGTGCTATTTTTCAGAGTCGAGTCAATAGTTATAATAGTTTTGCTTTTGAGTTGGTCCACTCTGATGTTTAGAGTCCTAGTCGTGTGCCCTCTATTAAGGGTCTTAGATATTTTCTGCTCTTTGTTCATGACTTCTCTCACATAACGTGGTTGTATCTCCTAAAAAAGAGGTCAAGAAGTGTCTAGTGTAATTGAGTCTTTCTTTAATGAAAAAATCAATTTTTTACTTTCATTTGTGTGCTTTGTACTGACAATGCCTTGGAGTATGTAAAAAAGGACGTCTCTAGTTTTTATTCTAAAAATGAAATTATTCATCAGACTTCTTGTTTTCATACATCCCAACAAAATGGAGTTGCTGGCAAAAAACATATACATATTCTAGATGTTGCTAGAACCTTAATGATCCATATGAGTGTTTCGAAATATTTATAGTCTAATGCTGTGCTAAGTGCTTGTTATCTAATTAATAGGATATTTTTTCTGTTTTCAATAAAAGTTCATTTTCTTGTCTCTATGCTAATAAAACCCCCTTCTCCGTGACTCGTGTTTTTGGATGCCTTGTTTAGTTCATGACTTGTCTCCTGGGTTAGATAAGCTATCTCTTAGATTTATATAGTGTGTCTTCGTTAGTTGTTCTAGAAAACAAAAAGGACACGGGTGCGATAATCCCCCCACCGGGAAGTATTTGGTATCTGCTGATGTCACATTCTTTAAGTCTGTTCCATATTTCTCTACACAGGTTTCTGTCACCATATCTGAGATTGTTCCTACTTCACTTTCTGTGCCATTGCCTACACCTGCTTTTATTGTTTCTTTGCCAATGTCGCTAGCAGAAACTACAGATCCACGTGCATCAAAGTCAGTTCGGGATTTCAGATACATCTACACTCATCGCCCAAGAGTTCCTGCCTCCGAACCAATTCTGACCAATCCCTCTTCGGTAGACGGTCCTCTTGTACCATCAGCTTCTCCCTCTGATCTTGATATTCCTATTGCTCTTCGAAAAGGTATACGATCTTGCACTGATCACTCTATTTTGAATTTCATTTCTTATGATCACCTAAACCTCGCTTTTTGCCAGTTTGCTCTCTCTTTGTCTTCTGAGTCTATACTGAGATTTTATACAGAGGCTTTATTGGTACCTGCCTGGAAACAGGTTGTAGATGAGGAGATGGAAGCTCTTACTTTTTGAGAAATTTGGGAGTTAGTTTCTACACCAACAGATGCGGTGGTTGTTGGTTTTCGCTGGGTCTTTACTTTAAAGTACCACCCAGATGGATCTGTGGATATATATAAGGCCAGGCTCGTGGCCAAGGGTTATATTCAGACATATGGTATCGACTATTTGAGACGTTCTCGCCAATTTTCAGGATGAACTCTATCAGGATTTTGTTCTCTATTGCTGTTAACTTGTCATGACTATTGTTCCAGATGGATGTCAAGATGCCTTATTGTATGGGAATCTTCAGGAGGAAGTTTATATGGAGCAACCTCCATGTTATGTTGCCCAGGGGGAGACTAAAGTTTGTCATCTAAAGAAGGCAATATATGAACTCAAGCAAAGTCCAAGGGCGTGATTTGAGAAGTTCAGTCTTACTATTTCTAGTATTGGCTTTCGCTGATGTCATTTAGATAACGTTGTTTTCGTTTGGCGCACAAGATTTGGCATTGTAGTTCTTGTTTGTTTATGTTGATGTTTTACTGACTGGTAGTGACTTAGCTGGAATAGTGGAGATTAAGATGTATTTCAAGTATTATTTTGTGACCAAGGACACGGGACATTTAAAATATTTTCTGGGAATTGAAGTTGCACCTTAAACACACATTGTACTTCTTTCTCAGCAAAAGTATGCTCTGGATCTTCTGGAGGAAACATGATTTTGGGATGCAAGCATGCTAATACACTAATGGAAGTCCATGTGAATTTATGCTTTGATGATAGTCATACACTTGATGATTCATGGAGATATTGAAAATGATTGGAAAGCTGATCTATCTTATGGTGACTAGGCCAGATATAACTTTTGTTGTAGGAGTTCTAAGTAGGTGCATGCATCAGCCCAGAGAGACCCATTGGTTAGCTGAGATGAGGGTTCTATCTTACATCAAAAGTTGTCCAGGAAAAGAGTTGGTGTATGGAAAACATGGACATGTACACATTTGGATACTCTGCTTCAGGATATGCTGGTGATCGAGGGAATAGAAAGTTTACTACTGGCTATTGCACCTTTGTTGGAGAAAATCAAGTGACTTGAAGGAGCAAGAAGTAAGATGTTGTGTCTTGCTCAAGTGCTGAAGCTGAGTATAGAGCTATGACTTATACAACATGCGAGATGGTATGGTTAAAAAATTTACTAATGGAGTTTGGTTTCAGACAGCATGAATCGATGTCTATGCATTGTGATAATCAGTCTGCCATCTATATTGCCCAGAATCCAGTGTTTCATAAAAGAATCAAACACATTGAGTTTGACTATCACTTTGTCAGAGATGTTTGGACCAAGAAGATGATTATGTTCTAGTTCACACTATCTTCGAAACAGTTAACTGATTTAGTTACCAAAGCTGTCTCACCTCCTCAAGTGTATTCTAATCTTCGTAACAAGCTGGGAATTTTAGATGTCTATGCTCCAGCTCGAGGGGAGTGCTAAGTTATTAGTATTGGGTTTATTACCCATATTTACCCATTTACCCTTCTTGTTTTCTGTGTATATCTTGTAACTCTCTTTTATCTAATACAATCTTCTTTAAGGGTTTTCTATTTCTCTACAAATGCTGAAGAACTTTTTTTTTTAACTATGTACAAAATTTTGGGAATAGCCAAGTTGTTTGTTAGTGTGCGCGTGTGTGTATTGTCTATTGAAGATAATTGACTGTGCGAAAGATATTTGCAGGTATATGTGTGGTATGCATTTACTCTCTCTCTCTCTCTCTCTCTCTCTCTCTCTCTCTCTTCTCTCTCTCTCTCTCTCGTGTGCATGTTTTTTTTTTGTTGGGGGGGGGGGGTCATGTTCATAGAAGTGTATATGAATCATAGGAGAAAAATTTCCTGTCTACAATTGCATACCATTACCCACACTTTCCATTGGTCGATCCATATCATTCGCGATGAGCTTCATAGACTGGATGAAAAATCATGTACTTTGTACATGTTTCGCTTGTTTGTGCATGGAGTGGTGTAAAACAAATAGTTTTCAATAATGGACAGACGAGAGTAAAAAATATTCTAATCATATTATTTTTCATCATTTAGTTTTTAGACCATGGAGATCACCATAAATACTTCAGATAGTTCATTAGAGGATTCGAGTTTGAGTTTAATAGATGCCTATGAGGTAATTCTTCTTTCAGCGGTGTAAACTCCGACACCCACATCTCCAATTGTGCCTTACCTTATCATGTAATCTACATATCCTAATTAACATAAAAGAATGAAAACTCAGATTATTTGGTGCAATTTTTGCTCATGCATTGAATGGTTGTTTAAGGGATTATCAATAAGAATAAAACAAATGAGCCTACCAGGAGAAAAGTATTCATATCGCATGATTTGTCATCCTGTTGGGTTTTAGGCCATGGAAACCAACATGAACTGTGATGGAAATATTGGAGTTCTAGATCCACAAGAGGAAGTTTCTTCCTATGCATGGTAGCAATTATTTTCCTATGCATGTATGATTACTCATACAAGCACCTACCTGAGAGCCATTATTGTTCTCCTATTCACATGTGTTTTATTCACACGAGGACACTTACAAAATTTTCAGTTCCCTTGTACAGGCTTTTTTGAGTGTTCTGTTGGAAGAGAATGTGTATCAGTCGTTCACAAAAAGTAGGGTTTTTTTTTTTTTTTTTTTTTTTTTTTTTTTTTTTTTTTTTTTTTTTTTGGTGGTGGGGGGGGGGGGGGGGGGGGGGGGTTGAATAAGAAAGAAAAAGAAAAGGATAGATAGTTGTGCACTGATGTTAAAGTTGTATCATGTTTGAGTAGCGAACATCACTTTCTTAGTTGCTGTTCTTATCTGTTGCTGGAAATCCTTTGTGACAATCATTGTACCTGTATTTAGTAATCAACAGACAATTTACCAGAGGATGCCTTGCATGTTAGAACAGATAAATGTCTGGTTCTTAATATGTTAACAACCACTTGTTACTGAT
Organism: Agave tequilana; assembly: GCA_038442645.1. Lineage (NCBI taxonomy): Eukaryota > Viridiplantae > Streptophyta > Magnoliopsida > Asparagales > Asparagaceae > Agave > Agave tequilana. The sequence goes on along the minus strand of JAVJIF010033541.1, from coordinate 181,303 downwards.
GCTGGATTGTGTTGGCGGAAAATTCACTGGCAAAATATAATTCATTCTTTTTGTTAAATACATCCGCTGAAAGATACTGATATTACGAGTGCATGCAGGTTGTTGTGGTGGGGAATTTTGATGAATCACACAAACATCTAAATAGATCGAAAGTGTACTGTGTCTTTGGCGAGACACATGTTTCTGCTGAAACGGTTCAAGATGGTGTTTACTGTTGTACAGCACCATCACATATTCCTGGCTTGGTAGATTTCTATTTGTCCTTTGATGGTCATACACCTATTAGCCGGGTCCTGAGTTTTGAACGTCGCCCTTTACCCAGTGTTCAGTCAAATGGTGGGTTGAATTCCTTTGAAGAAGGCGATTACAAGTTAAAGAAGACATTAAATCAGGTGCAAATAAGGCTTTCTCATCTACTTTTCTCAACAACCAACACCATGTCTATTTTATCGAACAAGATTCAACCAAAGTCCCTGAAAGAAGCAAAAAAATATGAATCACTTACGTCCCCTTTATTGGAAAAAGATTGGATGAGCATGCTCAAACTAAGAGATGATTCTGAAATTTCAGACGAGGATTTATTTGAACTGTTTTTGAAAAACAAGTTGCAAGAATGGTTATTGAGTAAAGTAGCTGAAGGGTCTAAGACAACTCCTCTGGACAGGCAAGGTCAAGGAGTCATTCATCTGTGTGTCATTCTAGATTATACATGGGCTGTTCGTCTGTTTTCATTGTCAGGATTATCCTTAGATTTTCGGGATGCTCATGGCTGGACAGCACTACATTGGGCTGCAAGCCTTGGAAGGTAAATTTTCTGGTAGCATTTTGAATAACCATGATGTTGGTATTTGATTATACAGTTACTTGTTTTCCATCAAAAGTTCCATCATCTTTAGTAATGCACTTTCTCAAAGTTGTGTTTTCTTTGACCTATCATTTTATTATAGGACATTTTATGTTGAGATTTGATGTTCGAAAATCTTTCTCGATATGATAAATCAAGAAACCAGCTTCTTATGTCATACTAATTAGTTTGCACATATAACTTGGCTTGTGGAAATACTAATATAACTTACAGTTATAGTAAGATGTTTGACATGCGGTATTATGTAATATAAAAGCTAATGTGTCAAGTAACATTTACTTTGTATTAGTCGGCAGTTTAAATGTTTTAAGAACTAGAATTCCATTACCAACAAAGTAGGTCTCGGAACCACCATGGCCTTCTTGTTTTATGGGAAATATGTGTCTTGCCCATAGTTTTTTTATCTATGATTGGAAATAACTCATGAATGGTTGACTTCTAGTTGGTGTCCATGAAAACTCTGGTCAACCTAGAGTTGTTCCCAATAGCTGACTCCATTCTCATTGGAGATGACTTCATCTTGTTTGCTGATTATGACAGAATGGATTTATAGACCTTATGTAAGTCAGAGGCACTTATCAGTTTGATGTAATATGGAAAGGGGAAAGAGAAGAAAGGGGAAGAAAATAGGGTTTTGAAGGGATAAAGATGAATTCGGGCTTCAGCACCCGGGAGATCTCTCTCCCACTCCGCACATCATCATGCAAAGGTTCATTTTGAAAGCAAATTATTATGCTCCAATAAAAGGTTTAATTTAATTCATCATCGTTTCAATAATTAATTACAAGCTTTGGCCTTATATAGGCTCTTACACAGAAGACTTCCTCATCATAACCGATGTGGGACTAAAAAAAATACTAAATTTAATAAAACAATTTAAAAGAAGACTACTAAATAATAGCTAGGTCGATTTCCATCATTCTCTCCGGCGTAGAAGCATTCATCTCCGGTGAATACAGTGGTAACAGGCAACAAGCACGACTGGGTAGAACTGTACCACATTTCGCATCAATCAGGCCAAGGTAGTGGTCAGGGAAGCAGCATTGGTGCATTATGCCTGAGCCACGGTGGTGGAGGTGGAACTGGCTTCCGTGACAGATCGGCCGCAGTCGGAGGTAGTTCGAGCAAGATAACTCAATTCAGCTCCACTGTAAACTGAATTATATACCAAGATGTCCAACTCCTGTGAGTTCGCCTCATGTAGAAAAATCTGTCATGGGTCGTATACATCAAGTGGCCTCGGGGTAAGAGAACTCTCGTGGCTGGCGAAGATAGTGTAGCTCCATAATAGGCTCGGCTAAAGGACCTACAAGGGTCTCATTAAGAGACTCTTCCACTCATGGGCTCTGCATCCGGCTCATCAACCATTATTGATCTGGCTCCGGCTCCGGCTCATCAATAATTTTTGGCTATCTAGCATTATCACTTGGGTCGCTATTGATATGTCGACTCTCGCCTCGTGAGTCTATTTTCTTTAATGTGGAATTGCAATCTCGAACTAGTTGGAGGATAATGCCAAGTTTCTCTAGCATGCGATCGAGGTTCTCTTTCATGTCGGCTCTTGGACTCAGTTACAAACCCAACGCTTCAAACAGAACTCGATTTAGGTTGGAAACGGGTCTTGAAATGCTGTTGAATTGCTGCAGGAACTGTACGGGCACCAAACGGGAACTCGTGGATATTTGATCTGCTGCTTAAAAGCTGTGAAATTCTCCCAGTATCTTCAAGGCTCAGCTGTGGATCCAACGCTTCAGACGGAACTCGAATCGGATTCCGAACGACCAGAAACGGACTCCAGAATGCAAGCTGTACAGCTGCTGTGAACAGTGGCGGCTCCAACGAGCCGATGACGTCAGTACTAAGCCGATAACGTCAGCGCGACTATGGCGGCTTGGCTCAGAATCGGCTTAAGTGAGCCGATGACGTTAGCTTTTGAACTGTTGACGTCATCACGGCTAGAGTTAGCTTCGCGGGTTGGATCCGGGTCAAGCCGGGGTTAGGCTGAACCCAATTGAGATCCTACGTGATCTTAAGTTATCAGGTCAAGCCCGATTAGATCCTTATCAGATCCTAACGGATTCAGTAGGATCCATTAACACCCAAGCCTAAATGATGCAGTGACGGCGGTCGTAGGTGAGGATGAAGACAGTGGCGGGATTTGGATTTGATCTCGTGGCGGATCAGCGATGTTGGCAAAAGCTCAGTGACCTCCAAGGATGGGGACGAGGGCGTGGGAGAGAAAGTGATGCTCGGCAAATTCGATATCTGTTGGGGTTGCTAGGGGTGATAGCGGAGGGTGGTGGTGAGTTTGGCGAAGGCGTCGGAGGGGCGCAGCGGCGGTGATTGCCGTCATGGAGGAGGAAGAAGGCGGAGATGTTGGCATGGGAGTTGGGTTGCCTGGTGATGTTGGTGGTGTTGACGGCGGACTTCGTCGACGGCGGTGTGGCTGGAGAAGGTGGCTGCGCTGTGAGAGGAAGAAGGCGAAGACGAGGGAGGACGGTGCATCAGTGATAAGGTTGACGGGAGGTTGGAACCCTAGATGGGTTGACGAACAGTGGGAAGATGACATGGTTCAAAGTCGCGGTCTCGGCCGCCGACTCGGCTGGCACAGAGACGGATCTGTTGCGGCGACTCGGATCGGTCTTGAGCGATACGCAATACGCTACATAAAAAGCTCAAAAAATTTTGAAAAAATTACGATAAATCATAAAAAAATAATATCCATCAAAATTCATGTATTACATATTCAAAATGAATTTGTTTTGAGAGGGTAATTAGGGAAATATCATAATTTTGGGGTATTTAAAATATGAGAAATTAAGAGATAAATATGAAAAATTTCAACGAAAAAAGCAAAAAAAAGAGAAAAGGATAAAGGAGAGATCAGGTCACCCGATCTCTCTCTCTCTCTCACTCTCCCTCACCCGATCTCTCAATCACTCTCTCACTTTCTCCCTCACCCGATCTCTCTCCCCCCCCTCAATCGCTCTCCCCACTCTTAGCCTCTCTCACTCTCCCCCTCCCACCATCTGTCTCTCCTCCTCTTTCCTTCCCCTTTCCCCCTTCCCTCTGGCCCGATCGGGACAGAGAGGGAGAGGGGGGAGAGAGGGGCAGAGGAGAGGGGGAGAGAGACAGAGGCAGGCGGCGACGGCGGGAAGACGGGCGGGCAAGCAGGCAGGAGGCAACAGTGACGGCGGGAAGGCGGGCAGGCGAGCAAGCGGGTGGCGACGGCAATCAGGTATGTTCTGCGTTTTTTTTTTTAACTCGACTCGGTCAAGACTCGGCATCGACTCGGCTGAATCGGCCGAGTTAGCCCGCGACTCAGCCGATTCACCGAATTGACTTCGAGTTTTGGCCGAGTCGATCGATTCTAAGCCGATCCCTTGAACCGGGTCTGGAATCATCTTGGCGGGTGCCGAGACGGATACGACTCGGCCGACTCGTATCCGACTCGGCGAGGCTTCGAACCATGGAAGATGAACAGTCTTTTCTTTCTTTCTTTCTTTTTGATTTTTTGATTTTTTTTGTTCTTTTTTCTCTCTTTTTAACTAAAGAAAAGAGAGAAGGCTTGGGAATTTGTAGAGTTAGGGTTTGGGAATTTTGTGGAGGGGATCAGGAATTTCGGCTCTGATACCAAACTGATGTAATACAGGAAAGGGAAAAGAAGAAAGAGAGAAAAGATTAGGGTTTTGAGGGGGATAAAGATGAATTCGAATTTCAGCGCTCGGGGTATCTCTCTCCCACTCTGCACATCACCATGCAAAGATTAAATTTGTTAAACAAAACGCATGCTTCCACAAAAAAGGGGTTTAATTTAATTCATCATCGTCTCAATAATTAACTATAAGCTTTGGCCTTATATAGGCTCCTACAAAGAGGACTTCTCCATCATAACCGATGTGGGACCAAAAAGCACTAAATAAAATAAACAATTTAAAAGAAGCCTACTAAATAATAGCTAGATCGATTCCCATCACAGTTGGTGTCCATTAGCTGACACCATTTTGATGGGAGATGGCTGGTTGGTGTAGCCGATGCTGATGACATAGAATGGATTTATAAATCCCTTCTTATGTGAGGCATGAGCATCTGCACTTGTTATACACTGTTTATGATTTTGAATATAGAACCTTCAACCTTGGATTTTGCGACCGATACTTAATATCATCATACAGATCTGTGCAAGATCTTCAGCTTCATTGTGAGAATCACATAGCGATTTATATTGCCTTAAAGTTAAGCCAACCTTTTATTACTAATATTCTGTTTTTGCTTGTAGTTCTTTACTTTAAGTAAAAAGGAGATTTGGTTTTAATTGGTCCCTTTATAAAACATTGTGCTAAAAGAATAAAGTGATTCCCCATGTCAGATCTTATCATCTCTCCCTTCTTTTCGTCCTTCTGCCAATTCCTTGCTTCAGGGGCTTAAACGGGATGATCAATAATTTAGGTTTTCTTATCTACTAAATAGCTTTCTAGGTCAACTATCACTAGGTAGCCTTCTGGCTTGTATGCTGAGGCCTTCTGGGCAAGCCTTCTTGGTCCATAATTTCCTCGGTGGAGATTTTTCAGCAATTGAGAGGGAAACCAAGTTGTATGATTTGGTCAATCTTTCCACGGAGCTTTCTCAACTTAAAGTTGGATTCCATGCTGGCCCCATATTACGGAGGAGGCCTGCGCAGTTATGATGATGAACAGTTTGATAACTTAAAGTGACATTTTTTTTTTTTGAAGAATATGATAACTCGTTGATTTTTGAAATACTAGATGGATAACAAAATATGGGTTCTTACCCTTACCGGTCCTGGAGATTTCACACTTCCAGTACCAAACTGTTGAAGACGTGATGTGAAGTTGATTGCTTAGTTTTTAAAAGAATTTTCTCTTTTTGTGTATGCATGTGTCTGTCCGTTGCTCGCACGTGAATGTAAGTCAGTGCATGCATGATTATATGTCATAGTTGCTTAGATGTTCTTTACCATCTTACTTTCAATGGAAATCCAAATTTATCTTTTTCTGTGTAAGGCCTTGACTACGAGTCTGCTCTATGCCATGAATTTACTTTGAAATATTCATTCCTTTGTCTATATGTCTACATGTGCACTATCATGTAGATCGTGAGTTTTAATGAGAATGTCCATTAATATGCATGTAGCAAAATTGTCAATAAAATTTAAACATATCATATATGTTTCTTGAAGTACAACTAGAACATGCTACAAATTTTCATAAGTACCTTGCTTGCAATCATTACACGGTAGCTGGATTACGTTACCAGATTCCTTTTAGCTGGAAACTGAAACCTCATTAGCCTCAACTGGTTTAGGAAATATTTTTTCTTTCTCTTGAAATATTGTCAAGTTTAATTTATAGGGACGGGGACAAACCTTCATGCAGATGGAGCCCTATTCAACTACAATATTGTTTTATATGAATACTATTTTATTTTGAGGTCAATAGTTTAAACTGAAACTAAAGCACTTAATTATGATTTTTCTTAGCTAAGTATACAGTCTTGTTAATATATAGGACAATGGTATTACATAGACAATTAATATAAACCATTTTTAAATTGGCTGGGTGTGCAGGTGATAAAATTGCTTTAAGGAAGTATTTCCATTGATATGAATGAATTTAGAGGAAATTCTAATTCATTTAGGGTTTGTCTTTTACGGTTACTTAGCTAGGGAGTTCTTTTGAACTGTTCAGTTTCAGGAATTTCCACTGATACTCTTGCTTATAATTAACCTTTTCTGTGTGCTTAAATAGACTAATGCTATAGAACTCAAAGCCAATAGGAACAGATTTCATAAAAGAGTGTTACAATATATCTGAGGAGAACAAACATGTGTCGAATCACTATGCTGCAAGAATTGCAGATTTGATGTAATTCTTTGTGAAGTGGTGCGTGTGAAGCTGATGAGCTTTTATAAAGGCGCAAATGTGGATGTAGCAGTACAAGTGGTGTGTGTGTGTGTGTGTGTGTGTTTTTTTTTTTCTTTTTTCCAGAAAGCCAGTTGTGTTCAGAAAGCCATAGTTCAAAAAGAACAATAAAGTGAACAATAGCTTTATAGGGAATAAGTGGAATGTACAGAGCACAAATTTGAGCTACCTGTAAATGAAGTTCTGCTGGTGAATGTAAAGCTTAAGCTCTGGAAACTAGTGTCTGAAATAAAGCCGAAGCAACCACTGCCATTCATTTCATGTAAGGGCCTCAGACATGGGTCTCTCTACAAAATCAACAGTAGTGGTTGATACTGCATTACCTCCACAAGCTAGGATCAGACTCAAGCATTTCTTGAGAGAACTGTATTGGATGTGGGTTCAATTTTTATCCAAATGAAAACAGGAACTGATTCAGCAAAATCCTAAAATCATGCTTCTTATGACAGTTGTCACCTATGTCTTTCATATTTTTTCTTTGTTTCTGTTTTTGTTCTTCCAGACACATGCTCATGTATGTTTCCATTTCATATGATTATTCTTCTGGTCTTGTTCTAACAAGGAGTGCACATATTATTTAGGGAAAAAATGGTTGCTGCCCTTTTATCTGCTGGGGCAAATCCAAGCTTGGTTACAGATCCGACTCCACAAAACCCTGGAGGATGCACTGCTGCTGATTTAGCATCAGAAAAGGGTTATGAGGGCTTGGCTGCATATCTTGCTGAGAAGGGACTAACGGCACATTTTAAGGCTATGTCACTGTCAGGGAACATAACTGCACCTCCACAAAAGAGCTCAAACAATATAGTTAACTCTGAATATTCTGAAAACTTGACCGAACAAGAGTTATGTTTGAAAGAATCATTAGCAGCATACCGTAATGCTGCTGATGCAGCAGACCGTATACAAGCTGCATTCAGAGAACGTGCTTTGAAGCAACAAACAAAAGCAGTACAGTTGGCGAATCCTGTGATGGAGGCAAAACAGATTGTTGCTGCTCTTAAGATTCAGCATGCCTTTCGAAGCTACAATAGGCGAAGGGTGATGAAAGCTGCTGCACGAATACAAAGCCATTTCCGTACCTGGCAGACTCGTAAAAATTTCCTCAACATGCGTCGGCAAGCGATCAAAATCCAAGTAAGCTTCCAAAACAAGCTTTTCTTGTGATTCCATGTTCTTATTTGCGATTGGGGGATTTGATTATTGACATTTTAATATTGTTTACCATAAAATAGATTCTCACAAAACAATGAAAGTTAATATGTGTATGTTTCTCTCAGAGTATGCACTTCGTTCCTAGATCGTATTAAACAAAGTAGAGATTTTATTTGTATGGTTGTTCATGTATTTCAATTGCTTTGACATGCGCCATGTGATAGTAGATAACCCTATTGTTGCTTAGACATAGTTGGCATGTTCTATCTTGTATTAGATAACCCTATCAGCTTTAATTATTTTTGATTCAGATACAGTTGCATTTATCTTAAGATTCTGGCATGTGCAAAAGCATGTGGAATTTTAAACTTGATTATTTTATTTAATCATTTTGATAAGGAATTTTAGCCTAAATTCTTTTTGATGACAGTCCTTATTTATGTATCCTATTAAGCTATTTTAATGCATTAGACAAGAATATTTTGGTCGTCCAAATTTAGAAAGGACAGTGTCAATATCGTTTGTTTCTCTTTTTTATACCATGTTTGAAGTAGGATAAGACTTAATGTGGTTCTGTCAGAAAATCATTTGGCCAAAAAGTTTAAGTTGTTGAGTTGTAATCTAATGTATATCATGCAACTTAACTCCTAACAGTCTCCATCACGTGGGCCTTCAAGTTGTGGTCCATCTGGAAAGTCCCCCACCTTACATATGACCTGCTTGGAAAGGTACAATGGGGATAAACAAAACATATTTTAAATTGACAATGAGGTTTGAGAAACTAGAAAATTTTATAATTTAAGAAACACAATAAAATTTAATATAAGATTAAAGCCGTTCAAATGTTTAATGGTTAGTTTAGATCATACTACACTGTTTGGATGACAGTTTTGGATGGGTGATAAACGCGTTGCAATTGTATAGTGTAATGTTATTCTTCATGGTTCGAAGGAGCAATAATCAATGAAAATGTAAAATGAGATTCTAGATTAAGGTTCTTTCCAACATGTGTCACCATTTTCTGCTATGTTTCTATTTCTATTCTCTAACCTCTTGCTATGTATCTATTTATAGGCTGTGTTTCGAGGCCATCTATCAAGAAAGCAGTATTGCAAAATCATTTGGTCAGTCGGAGTGCTTGAGAAAGCAGTCCTCCGGTGGCGCTTGAAAAGGAAAGGCTTGCGAGGCATGCAAACTGAAACTACACAGGCAATGGAAGTGGATAAGGAACAAGAAGAGGATGTCGCAGAAGAGGATTTCTTCAGGGCTGGTCGTGAACAAGCTGAGGAACGGGTGAAAAATTCTGTCATAAAAGTGCAATCTATGTTTCGCTCATATCAAGCCCAACAGGAATATCGAAGAATGAAGTTGGCCCATGAGGAAGCGAAGGTTGGGATTTCCCAAGACAGTGGCTAAAGTTTGATTTCTTGTCATTTCTTCTCTTATAAATAGTGATTAACACCTCTTCAGTCTTTAACCAAATTAGCTTTTAACCACTTATAGAGCAGGTTACACTTTTCCAGACTAGCCTCAGGAACTACTATTTTCGCTGCCCTAAATTACCATATAAAATGAGATCATTTTAGGAAACGAAAAATATTATTGATGCCATTTGTGCTATTAGAATCTTGGCCCTCATCACGTAACTTCAGTTCTCTCAAACTCTTTATGTTAGTTTGTTTTCTTATGGTGTCACTGGTGCAAATAGAATTTTGAAAGCATTCATTCAATTTTTTGGATTGTGCAGCTGGAATTCAATCTGGATGGCGAAGTTGGAAATTCATGAGCTCACTTGCCGATGAACAATGCATGCTTGTGGCTTGGAGTATCTAGGTGAAAGATCTACTTTTTTGTGTTGAGTACATTATGTTCTATATTGTATGGGATATGCATGGAATTGGAATAAGTTGGAATTGAAAGATAACAGGAGAGTTGTCAATCAGTAGAAGATTTTAGCAGTTGTAAATATATTGCTAAATGATTCTAGGCAGATGATAGTGGTCGTGGGAAGGCAAGGCAGAGCCCCACACACCTCTCTTGTACAATAACAACTATCATGTTACTGTTTCAAGACACGTATCACCTGCAGAGCGCGGTTGATGTACAAAAATAATAATATGGGTAATGATAATGTATGTATGTATGTATACAAATTGTGCGCGGACATGATTAATTTTGTTCCCAAGAGTTGCACACTCTAGTAAGCAAATTGATCGTTTGCACTGATTAAAGTTTGATTCAAACTGATACCTATGTTATCCAGTTTCATCCTCATAGTCAGCAAACACAGGACTTTTGTCCCTTGGAGAGGATTTCTTATCAGGTATCTGTTTGCCAGCCGCCGGGGAATGGACCAACAGACTTCCTCGGGAGGGCATTCTTGCAGGATGAAGGGCATCGCCGAGCCTATCAATGAGAGGAGAATAGGGCTGCTTGTATTTTGTGGGATGGTATGATGTGCCTATGTTTAGGAGCAAACTTGTTTCTTGTCATTTTCTTGGATTTGAAGAAGTGTCGATTTAAGAACATGAATCTTATGATTTGTTATGAATCTCTTATAAGAATCACCCATAAGTCTTGATGTCTGAAAAATTGGACATAATGGCCCTTATGTGAAGATTATATTAACCCCAATTTTCATAAGGTACAATATGCTCATTGATTGATAAGAAATTAATGTTCACTTACATGATGCGGCTTCAGATTTATTCAGTTGTTTCGTTACATTCTTTTGTCCAAAAGGTTGTCGGGTGATAGGAATTAGTAGTTGCACCGAGACATCCCAGCTATGTTGGCACCTCCTTAGCACCCTCACCATCTAGCACATTACTAACATATTATTAAAATCAATTAAAAAATAGTACATAAGAGTTCAATCCAAATGAAAATCAGCAAAAATAAAATTAGGCATGTTACAAACATTATCAAAAACAAACGATGAAAAAAAGCTGGAGCAATTCACCACCAAGTAGGAGTGACAATGTTGGAGCTTTGGACACCAAACAATCTGCAACCTGATTACCCTCCCGGTATATGTGAGTAATGATGAAGTTCACCTGAGAAAGAAAACTCCAACACCTCTCTTAAACAGGGCATCACCTCTAAGGAACCTGACGGGAGCGTGAACGTAGAAGATCTACCGAGTAAGTTGAGTCGCTCTCCAATCATAGCTGCCTCCAACTAAAAAAGGTCAGGCATACTCAATCACGTGGACAACATCAGCCAGCTCAACCTCAAAAACAAAGCAAACGCCAAGAGGAATAATAAAGCAGCCCTTGACGAAGCCTTTTGCATGTGTGAAAGACGCCAGCACAACCAGCAAGACCCGGGCATTCAAAAGTTGCTCCGTCCGTGTTGACTTTAAGCCAAACCGGAGGGGGGAGAGCATCAAATGACATCTAAAATGTGTGGGGCCTTAGTAAAACGGCCATCCACCTGAAGTCTCCACAGAGTTAGGAGCTCATTAACAGAACTCTGTATCGTGCCACTCTGGATTGAATCAGCCTCACGAATGGATCACCAAACCAAAGTAAGAGTCTCAGCAAAAACAGCCCGGCGACCCGAAATGTAGCATGATTGCGGATCAACCAAGCTATCCCGAGAATGGAAACAATGCCAGTCTGCCAAAGTGACTGAAGCTGAGTATTAAATGAGTTCTGCATCGCTTCCTGCCAAAGATCTAGAACTGACCTATCCAGATAGAGACGACGTCCAAAAGTATAGGACAACACATCCCACAAACCCCCGCACAAAAGGCCACTCCAAAAGAGGTGCCATAAACCCACTTCCGTAGCAGAACAAAGTCGACACCGGGAAGAGAAAAGGAAGCCCCGGGAACACAAAGTAGCATCAGTAGACAACTTGTCGTGTAAAACATGCCAAACGAGAATGGAATGAGAAGGATGGATATAACCCGCCCAAATTTGCTTCCCCCAACTGACAGGAACACCTGGTTCCCCCATAGAAGCATAAGCCGCTGCACATGAGACTTCACCATCCAAAGATAGAGTCCAGACTCGAGAATCCAGATCTAGGCTCACCACAAGTCCCTCAACCTCATAAGCAAACACTGAAAATGAGGAACAAAAAGACAGGGAGAGAGCCTATCTACTAGAATCCAAGTAACATCGTCCACCAGAGTTTGCAACGGGGGCTGCGACACTGAGTGTTCCCCTACCTGATCAATTAACGGAATCCCCAATCAGTTATCCATCCACAAACGGACCTTGGAGTGACGATCAACCAACTATCTGAACTCAAGCAATAAAGGTGCATAAAGGAGCTTCAGGCCTAGCCAAACAGAGGAAGAAATATAACAGGTTCGCGATCTATGATCTTACGTAAAATAGCGGGCATATAGGTAGGTAAAGCCTATAGAAATCCTCATTCATCATGTGCTAGGTGAGTTTCTTTAGCATCACCTTACAACGTAGATCTTTAACATCAAGACCATCCTCTTCCTTCAACCTACAACAAGAATCCCAGGCCACATGAATGGTCTTCCGATGATGGATCGAGCCTATCCAAAAAACAGTTTCTAATAGCTACATTTAGCTTTTCAAGAGCGAAGAAAATCATCGATAAATCTGAAAAAAAAATAATACAAGAACGGGCCCTGAATTACCAAAGTAACTAAGCTATCAATGAAAGGGGTAGGGCAATCCACTTTTGTTGGCCAGAAGGGAAGAAAAGAAACAAGTAAAATAAAAGAGCCCAATAATTAGAAAAGAAAAAGTAGTTGAATCGTGGTTGTAAAATTGCCGGATTCAATCTATTTTTGATAAGAATATTATTTCTTAAAATTCATATGTAATTAACTTATGTGAGATGAATATACTGTACATATTGCTAATTGAATGGTGTAAAGAGCGCCGGACCCAAACCCGAAAGAAACCGGTGGGATATGAGTCTAGGGGTGAGCAGAGTTCGGTTATAACCGAAATAACCGACCAAAAACCGAAACCCGAACCCGAACCGAACCGAACCGCTCTAGTTCGGTTCGGTTTCGGTTTTGTGTTTCAAAAACCGAACTCGATCGAACCGAACCGAATCTCTTACCCTATATATCACCCCATCTAAATTCAATTTAGTGAATCATATAGTTCATAACAAATACTGGTGAAAACTTATCTCATTACTTCTAGCAATACCATCTTTTTTATGTTGAATATGTGAAAGTTATGTTAAGTACACCATCACAATTAAGAATAATATTTATATTAATATAGTTCTTTTTTTTTTCATTCTTGCCATTAAAAGTTAGTAATAATTATGTGAGTTTTGATATAAGAGCCCAAATATAGCGTAAAAGTTTTAGAGTATGAAATTTTTAATTCACATTAAGGTTAAGGTCTTTTTCATATTTTTAATTTGGATATTGAATATTTGAGATTAGAATATTAAAGGATGATAATATTGGTGATTAAAAAATGTAAGAAATGATGGAAAAATATTGGCCTAACCGAAAAAACCGAACCGAACTGAGTCGGTTCGGTTCGGTTCGGTTACTAAGTCTAATCGGTTCGGTTCGGTTTTATAAAAATTAGCAAAAACCGAACCGAACCGACCGATGCTCACCTAAATAATGGGTCAGGCAGATTGGTTAGGTACGCGTAATAATCGGGTCGGGTGAGGTCATGTCTTTTGACCCGATTGAAACGCCATGACCCGTTTAAAGTTCACTATACAGGATCGGACCCGATATATTAAATTAAGCAATCGGCTTCCAAGTTGGACGGGGGCAAACGGGCGGGAAAATAATTTAGATGGCTAATGTCTAAACTAAAAGGGGGCGAGAGCGAGAGCGGAGAGGGAGGAGTGAGGTCCAGTCTTCACCATTGAGGGAAGCATCAGCTCTTCGGTTGTTTCTTTAATCTTATCGTTCTTTCGTAGATTCTTCACAATCTAGGTCAATTAATTTCCGAGTTTAGGGTTTTTGCACTGTCAGTACGTCTGAAATGTCTCGAATCTAGCATCTTTGACGCGGATTTGATCTGATTTTTAGGGTTAAAGTTCAGATTTCTTGTTTATTTACTATTTATTTTGTAAATTTCATCATCGGATGACTGGAGATCCGCTTCTTTTTATCTTCGATTTGTTCAATTTAAGCTTAAAATCATCATCTTTAATGAATAGATTCGAAGATGGGGATTGAGAACTACCATGTGGTCGGGCTAGCGGGTGAGGGTTCTTTCGGGAACGTGGACAAAGGACGGCGCAAGTTCACTGGAAAAGTTTGATTTGAGATTTACTGATTAAATTTTAGTTTTTTTTAAAAAAAGCTGAAACTGGACATAATGACAGTGAAGTCAACTGTTTTCTGTTTTGGCAGACTGTAGCACAGAAGTTTATTCTTAAACATGGGAAAAGTGAGAAAGACATTCATAACTTACCACAGGAGATTGAGGTATTAGATATCAATTTGATTTTTTTCTGGGAATTTGGAAGTTTGCTACTGTCAAGTATTGTTTTAAGTGAATGAAATAAGTGAAGTTAACATTTACGGCAATCCTCAGGAAGTTGAGGCATGAAAATGTAATTGAAATGTTAGATGCCTTTGAAAGCGCTCAGGAATTTGTGTTATTACAGAATTTGCTCAGGTATGTAGAGATGTAGCTATAGAAATGGGAGTCTCATTAATGCCTGCAACTTCTGAAATAGCAATATCAATACCCAGAGGTATATTATTACTTGTTTTTTTTTTTTTCTTTTCAGGGTGAATTATTTGAGGTTCTTGAAGATGACAAGTGTCTTCCAGAGGAGCAAGTTCAAGCAATGGCCATACAGCTGGTCCTTTTCTATCATAGTGAATCTAGTGATGCTTTGATCAGTAAGAGGATCCTCCATAATTGTCAATTATCTATTATTTCAGGCAAGGGCATTGCATTACTTGCAATCAAATCGCATTATTCATCGAGATATGAAACCATAAAACATCCTTATTGGCCCTGCATCTGTTGTTAAGGTTAGTGAATTTGGATGTTGTGCACATTGCACAGCAACTTGCATTGAAATTCAAGCATGGGTTCTTAATAATTTGTTTTTTTTCTCTCTCTCTCTGCTGATGGACACTGAAATCTGTGTGTTCTTCTCATTGATTGCACTATCATGTGCTTGTATGTCCTTTCATCACATCACAAAATAGCAATATGAACAAGAGCTTGCTTAGTTTGATTACAGGTTGTGTATCATCATTGTTATCATGCTAACCTTCTTCCTATCAAAAATGGGGTTGGCTATGAAGATGGATTAAAGTCAAGAAACCTCCAAAAAGATTGACCAAGCTTTTTTTTTGCTAGCAATGCCTTATCTACCGTCTATGAGTTAGTAATTATATTTCTAGTCATGTCAATTGTAACAAGATAGGGCTTCACCATAGTACCTTTTAGGTCAATTCTGGATAGGGACACCTGCCTCTACTGGTTCTAATTCTACACTCATTCAGCCTAGGACCAACCCTCTAGAATCCCCAATGCTCTAACCTCCCCAAACCTCCAAAGGAGCCTATAAAAAATGGTTAGGTAACAAAATGTCCATGAAAGTCATAATAATATCTACACAGTTCGTCTTGTCTTTGTTGTAAAATAGATGTTGGGGAACAATTGGAGTCTTGGACCGAGTTTGGATTTTGGTCTTGAGAATGAGCAGCTGCTGAAACAATTACTACAATTTGACAAATATACACATAAATATTACTTCCACCATCATGCAATACCTCAGTTTTCTGTTTGAATTTCTTCACTTTCTTTGAGGTGACATCATTGAACACGGAATATTCTCAAACAGTTTCACTTGTTTGATTTTGGATCATCCATTTCTTTTTCATCAGACCCCACATATCTCTGTTGTTTGCATGTGACCACTTCTTCCTTAGAAAACGGGCTACTTCAGTTGACGGATCATACTAGAGGCTTTTTAGTATCCCTGTTCTATTATCCCACTAAGCTAAATACTTCTTAGATTGTTTTTTAAAACTTGACATTTGTTTGACGCGCTTGTATTCCTTAGTCGTTACTAAATGCTAATCAAATTTCAAAACATACTAGGTTTTCTAACTTCCCTTAGTTTGTATTTGATTATGTCTAATCCTTATGAAATAAGATCTCAGATCTTCTCATAAACTCTACCTTAGACACCTTTAAAATGATAAAACATTTCTTCCAGCAATATATGCAAACTAAGTTGTTCCTAAAAAAAATTTCTGCATCTTAGCTCATGCTGAACAATTTTGTTGTATTTAGATATATGCAACAATGGCTTTCTTGCAATAAAAAATCTCCTTATTTTTGCTATCTAGACAGGAAATATTTGCATGGCTAAGGACTATTTTTGGCTTCAAATATATATTTCACTCTTACATATGGTGAATACATTCCCATTTCCCAAACTATAAAATCTGCGGTAACTTGTTTACACTTTTGTTTTCCTCTTCAAATTTAAATCTAGTGTTGTGCTTCTCTTAGGACATTTTCTTTCACTATTATTGGTAATAATTTTTAATTTTGAAATTCCAGCTTTGTGATTTTGGATTTGCACATGCAATGTCAGCAAAAACTGTAGCTCTTCGTTCTATAAAAGGTAAACAATTTATATCCGAATATAAATACTAATGATATACACATATACTTTTAAGTATCCGGTGTTATTTTACAACACTTATACATGTTCTTATGCTTGGAAACCTCATTGTTTGAAAAGAATATCCCTTTATAATAAGCATTATTGAAATCATGGCATGGCTTGTGACATTTCTACCTGTGTCTTCCATGTGTAAATATGGCAACTTTTGGTAGTGTTTTGTGCGAAGATGATTAATTAAATACCTTCTTGAAGGCTTCCATGTGCCCTGCACAAGAGCTGTTACTAGGAGGAAGGTGCATGAAGCTATATCGAGAAGGAGCCTTATAAGTTACAAGGATAAAGAGTTATTGGTTAAATGACTTCAGTTTATTTTTTAAGATGTGGGCTGATGGGTCATGGAGTTAAGTTAACCAAATGAATATTTACATACTACTAGTGGAAACACAAGGCTTGGTGTAATTATTTTTAATTCCAAAAAAAAGAATAAAAATCTGTAGAGTTTGTAACTGGAGTGACAATGATTCTCCATTTAAGTCTGTTTTGTGACATTAATTTCAAGCATTTAGTTATGAACAGTATACTGGTATTTTATTGACATGGTGGTGTGCAAGCATTATATATCGAGACTTTGAAATTGTATCAAAGCCTTATCAGAAGTTGTGTTGTTTGTCCTATTAACCCATTTCAAAATTTCAAGAATCTTGCATATGTTTCGTACTTAAGATTAACAAGCATTAAACACAATGCATTCACTTTGGGTTCAAGGCATCTATGCCTTCAACCGGGAAACCCTTTGGAAGCGGCTGTTGTTTACTTCACATATGTTTCCTCTAGCCTTGTCACCAGGTTATAGATTTTAAACTTTTGTATCTGTATCGTTTTAATACAACCTATATTTATTCAAAGCTCTTTTATTGAGCTAGTCTCTTGTTTATGTTTACCTTTTTGTTATATGAAGTTATGTTTGTGAATATTTAGGCATGCCCCTGTACATGGCTCCGGAATTGGTGCGGGAACAACCATACAATCACACCGCGGACTTATGGTCTTTGGGAGTTATTCTGTAAGTTATAGCATTCTAAAAACCTTTAAAACTGCAATTCTAGTAGATTATTATACTCTTTACTTTGCATGCATCTAAGGGGAAAAAAGAATTAATCGACACTAAATTTACGGAGTTTCGGCATCAGGGGTCCCACCTCTTGCCACAGAGGCTCTAAACAGTAACCACACGTCTTGGAGGCAACTTACCCTCACCTGTTCATAATAAAGCCTCTGGATTCTATCAGGGAATAAATCATATTAAACTAAATCATCCAAACTTGCCAAACCATAGATTGAAAATTCAATTGAACTTGAATTCTACAAGACCTAATCTGCTGCTAAATAGTTAGCTAGCTAGCTAGCATTATCTGGTTATGTCATTTGCTTAATGCTCCTCTAACCAGTCGGCTAAAATCATATGGTTTCATCATCTGCTTAACTCCAACTAATGTTACCTGAAACTTTAGCAAACATCCTCTGACCAATAGACTCAACTAGTTTGATAATACTCCTGCCTGTTTGGTCCTTGAAACAAGACACTCCATGAAACAAGACACTCCAATGTTTTTTTTGCCACAAGTCATTTTGCAATTTTAGATTGTTCCTTCCATTGTCTATAGACCTTTTGGATAGAATGCTCAGAGAAGTGTTGATTTTTTTTTTTTTTAAAAATCAAGCTGGCAATCCAATTAATGCTCATGGAACCAATTGGTTGTTTAACTATGTCTTAATTGCATATGAGAAATCCTCAAAGATCACAAGATTCACAACCACCATCTAAGCCTTATTCCATAAAAGTGGGACGGTTATAAACCGCGTCTCCAAGTGAGGACTTACCTAAGCAGTGACAAATTATGTCGCGTGGAAACCAACTTGCAGTCCACTTAATATGAGATTGAGTAAATTTTCTGAACTAGGAGAGTGGAGGGTGCTCAAACTATGTTTGTATAGTATATGCTGATCAACTAACCATTAAGGTGGCTGTTTTATTTTTTATTTTCACTGATATATATCATCTTGATGGGGACATCTCTCCAGGATTGCGATTCTACACCAGGAGGCGTCGTCGCACACTTTCAGTTTGGTTCGATTAGGGCTGGGAAAGTCAACTTAGCTATTTTTCCCTTTTTATTGTAATTTTTATTTATTTGGCAGTTTTCTTTTAGTCCCATATCGGTTGTAATGGGATCTTTCTGTTGATGTAGGCCTATTTAAGGCCAAGACTGGTATTGTTATTGTAGTTTTGGAATGAATGAAAATTGCTTTTAAGCTTTGTAGCCTGTGTGCTTTGGGTGAGAAACCCTAGGGAGAGAATCCCGTCTGGTTCCCCGTCATTTTGGTATCAGAGCTTAAATTCCTCATTTCTTTTCAAAACAAAAAAAAATCTACAACAAAATTCCTCCTAAAAAAAATTAAAACCCTACTTTCTCCTCTCCTCTTCTGAGCGCCGCCATCCAAAAAGAAAAAAAGAAAAAAAAAAAAGAAAACCTATTTCTTCCTTTTCTCTCCCATACAGACTACAACAAGGTAAACCTACCTCCCCTTCTTCAAATCAAAGACCCCAACACGCCTTCTCCCTTCGTCTCTCGATCGCATCGACGAAGTCGACAGATCTCGTCGTCTCGTGCTCGCCCTCACGTCGTTCGCCAGATCTCGCGCCGCCACCACTCCCTTTCCATCGAAGAAGCCATCGACGCCAATCTTCCTCGACGACGCGATCAGCCGCCATCGACTATCCTCACGACCGGAATCTCGTCCTCCGACGACTCCTGTGAGGTTCCCTCCTTTTCCCTGTGTGACGCATCACTTACAACAAAGCCATCACCGACTCCTTCCCTATCTACAAGATCCGACTTCCATCACAACTAGAGATCTCATCATATCAGATAATCACAGAACAAGGAATCGCCGACTCCTGCAGGTTGTCCTCCTCTCGATCAACGGCATTGGACCTATCAAGGGTCGAATTCTTCAGATCGAAAGGGAATTTGAGAAGGGATTGGAGAATACGATCACTCGCCTCCACGTCGGTTTCCATCGACGCCAAGATCTTCACCCCAACCCTTCATCAACATTGAGATCTACTCCCCGAGCCATCATCGACATGATCATCCGCCCGAGATCTTCCCCTTCGAGCACTTCTCAGCACCACATCACTCTTCGAATTCGACTTCGCTCCACATCCTCGCCGATCAGATGGAAGCTTCACCACTACAGGCCTGGAACTGATCCTCTCGTGAACTTGGCAAATTCCAGAAGAGCACTGAGCTCCTGATCAGGAAGCTGCCGTTCCAACAGCTTGTTAGGGAAATTGCCCAAGACTTCAAGACTGATTTTCGACAGTGATTCCTTTACAGTTGCAGAGAGGAAAACAGCAATTCAACTATATCTCACACCAGGAAGATCATCATCAGAGACATCAGTAATTCGGTATAATTTTCTTTGAACTGAATTTTGAGTACCACTTTAAATTCTGTCATAATAATTTCATCGATTATCTGCCATCCACAAACAGCGAGTGAGTGTATCTACTTTGCCCTTATTTGCGATATCTTTATATTAATTTAGGGACCACTATATACGTAGTGGATATCTACAGCTGCATAGAATTAATATTTTACAAAATATTGAGGTCTAATTGCTAGTTCTTTTTACAACATAGTCTCTATTTTACACTCTTGAGCTAGCTAGCAGATTCATTCGCCTTATTGTGCGCTTTATGTTACTGAATCATTGCTGATCCTCCACATCTTCTGCATCATCCTGCACGATTGCATTAGAGTTTGTTAGTGACATATAGAAATTATTAGGTTGCATTCATATTAAAAAAAATCATCATCATCATACATTCAGCATTTAGATAATAACAATAAAAAAAAGGAACTGTGCATGCGTACTCGTAGTGGTAGAGTCTACGACCTAGTTGACCCTAATACAGACATGGATCCCAATGCTTCTTCGTCTGGTATCACCTCACCAACAGATTACATGACTCTTGAAATTCTAAAAACTCTTGAAGAAATTAAGGCCCAAATGAACACTCTAGGGCAGAGAATGGACAGGCTGGAATTGGAACGTCATGATGGCTCTCGTAATGAAGAGCGTCAACTTAACAATCGGGACAATCGTCGAGAGGAGAGAATAAACATGAATTATAATCGATACGATGAGGATGACCGGTACATGAAAAACATCAAAGTAGACGTATCGAACTTTGACGGCCGCTTAGACCCACAATATTACCTTGATTGGGTAATGAGCCTAGAGCGTTATTTCAAGTGGTACGAGATGTCCCAAGAGAGGCGAGTCCGTTTCGCTGCCATGAAACTGGTAGGACAAGCGGGACAATATTGGTCTAATGTTGAAAGACTGATAGCCCTCAGGAGGCAAGAACCGATCCGGATTTGGGATGAGATGAAGGCTAAGTTAAGCCAGAAATATCTCCCTATTACTTTTCAGGATCAACTTTTAGACAAGTGGAGCAGGCTAACACAAGGGACTCGCTCTGCTACAGAATATATTGAGAAATTTGATGAGTTCTTGACCCGGTGCAGCGAGTTCATTGATGAATCCCCAATAGTCACCCTCTCTAGGTTCAGGTCTGGCCTTCGCGATGATCTCCGTAGGGAGCTCTTTGCAAGGGGTGTTAGTGATTTAGAACACGCCTACCAGATAGTTCGAGACTTAGATGCGTCTCGAGGATCTTACTATCAACGAGGTTCAGAGTACAAGAGCCAAAGTACGAGAGCTACCTCTGGACAGTCCCAGCTCAAACCCAATCCTAACAGTTCGGTCCCAACAGGAGATCTCAAGGGTAAAAGCCCAGTTGAGGGCGTGCCACGAACCAATCCCCGCACCCAATGTTATAAGTGTCAAGGATATGGGCACGTAGAAAAGTTTTGCCCAAGCAAATCCAGGACCCTTTTTCTGGATGATCAATCAGATGAGGTGCAGGACGAACCTCAAAAGGAAGTTGTATTTGTGGGAAATGCGAGCAGTGATTCTGAGAATGATTTAGAACAAGAGGAATTTCTTAGTACTATCAGGCAAGTTGCTGTGGTTCGATGTAACCTCGCTCAACTTAAAGACGTGGTTGACTGGCGAAGAACCTCAATCTTCCATACATGGATAAAGATTGGTGAGAAAAATTGTAAAATCATTGTCGACAGCGGGAGCTGTATAAATGCTGTGTCCTCTAGTTTGATTTCAAAGATAGGGTTGAAGACGGTCCCTCACCCTAGTCCGTACAAAGTTACCTGGATTAACACAGCATCGATGGAGGTGAATGAACGATGTCTTGTACCTGTGCAATTTGCCACCTATAAGGATAAAATTTGGTGCGATGTAATAACAATGGATGCAGGACATGTGATTCTTGGTCGACCTTGGTTATTTGATATGGACGTGACTTTGTGGGGAAAGTCCAACACTTGTACTTTCAACTATGAAGGACAACGGATCAAACTAGTCCCGAGTCAACCCAGGTCCAAACAAGAGAAAAAGCCAGTGGACACGAGCAAAGAGAAGAAGCTCAACTTCATCAGCCCTAAAGAAATTGAACAAGAAGTGAGTAGTGGGGCACAAGTCATAGTTTTGCTTGCTCGGGAAGTAGCGAAAGAATCTCATGAAACGATTCTTCCTGAAGTGGCCCCTATTATCACAAAGTTTGCTGATGTATTTCCTGACGACCTCCCTGTTGAACTGCCACCAATGCGGGACATTCAACATGCCATTGATCTAGTTCCGGGAGCCACTCTACCCAACTTGCCGCACTATCGAATGAACCCAATGGAACATGCTGAATTACAGAGGCAAGTTGAAGAGTTGTTGAGCAGAGGGTTCATACGAGAAAGTTTGAGCCCTTGCGCGGTCCCTGCACTGTTAACGCTGAAGAAAGATGGGACATGGCGTATGTGTGTGGATAGCCGTGCTATCAATAAAATAACGATAAAATATCGTTTTCCAATCCCCAGATTGGATGATATGCTTGACATTATGACAGGTGCTACCATCTTTTCAAAAATAGATTTGAAGAGTGGTTATCATCAAATCCGTATTCGCTCAGGAGATGAATGAAAAACAGCCTTTAAAACGAAGGATGGGCTGTATGAGTGGATGGTCATGCCTTTCGGCTTGTCTAATGCTCCAAGCACTTTTATGAGAGTGATGACACAAGTATTGCGACCCTTTATCGGAAAGTTTGTAGTCGTATATTTTGATGACATCCTCATTTATAGCAAATCAAAGGAGCCACATTTGGACCACCTCACGCAAGTTTGTGTAGCTTTGAGAAAGGAAAGTTTATATGCCAATCCTAAGAAATGTACCTTTCTTACCGACAAAGTCATTTTTCTAGGAGTGGTTGTTTCTTCACAAGGTGTCTCCGCAGATCCGATAAAATCAAAGCTATCGTGGAATGGCCAGAACCATGCAGTATTCGAGAAGTGAGAAGTTTTCATGGGTTAGCCACTTTCTACAGACGTTTTATTCGAAACTTCAGTACGATTATGGCTCCGATTACCGATTGCTTAAAAAAAGAGGACTTCGAGTGGACAAGAGCTGCTGCCAAGGCGTTTCGGGAAATCAAAGAGAGAATGACAGAAGCTCCTGTTATGAGGCTCCCAGATTTCACGAAAGTTTTTGAAATTACTTGTGATGCCTCAGGCGTTGGGATAGGTGGTGTTTTAAGTCAAGAAAAGCATCCCGTTGCCTATTTTAGCGAAAAGTTAAATGATGCTAAGCAACGGTACTCTACCTACGATAAGGAGTTCTATGCGGTAGTACAAGCTCTGCGTTATTGGCGCCATTACTTGTTACCGCAAGAATTTGTCATTTATTCCGACCATGAAGCTGTTGGCCCAAAGGCCATTATCCCGGTTATTTTGATGATAGCAAAACATATTTAGTTATGAATTTAATATTCTTGATTTTGAAGTATTTCAGGTTCAAGAAACAGATTTTGACAACTCCGCTAAAAGACTCACAAATTTGGAGTTCGCCCAACATTTGCATTCCCAAGCTAAAGCACATAGGAAGCTTCGGAATTTGCGTTGAAGAAAAGTTCAAGAAGAAGATCAAGACTTGCTAAAGAATCCAAGACTTGTATTTTATTTATTTTCATTTTAGAATATTTTGTCAAAACTAAATAGTAGAAGTAGAAATATGGGATATTACACACACACATTTTCTAGAGTGATTTATGGCTTCAAAATACTTTCCATTTCTATTTCCAAACTCAGTTTAGTTGAAAATATCTATTTTGGAAATACGATTTTAGAGAGACTAGTTTTTGGGAAAAACATTTTATTGAAAATCAAGTTTTTATCAAAAGAATTTTTACCAAGTATTTTACCTTGATAGTAGTATGACACATGCTCATACTCTATGATTTTTCAAGACCAAAATATTTTATCCAAGACCCAAAACCCAAACCCAAAATTTTCCAGGTTCTGTGAATTCTGATTTTTCAGAAATTCACAGTGACCGGTCGACAGGCAGTCGACCGGCACTCGACCGACATGCACATTTGTGCATATGCGTATCAGTCGACCGGGAGTCGACCGATACTCGACCGGCCCCCAACCTGCTGCTCTCTGGAAATGCCAGTCGACCGACCCAGTCGACCGGTGAGCCCCAACGGTCGGATTTTTGACCGTTGGCGGTCGACCGACCCGGTCGACCGGTAGTCTGTCAAAAATTCTGACAGACCCAACAGCTATATTTTCTGACTCTTTGACTTTTGGGATTTGTCTCCAACGAATCTCTTGAGCAGTTTTTGACCCCTATAAATAGGTGGTCACTTCATATGAAATGACTAATGATTTTAGAGCTATCAAGTGAACTTTGACAAGAGTTTCAA
Organism: Agave tequilana; assembly: GCA_038442645.1. Classification (NCBI taxonomy): domain Eukaryota; kingdom Viridiplantae; phylum Streptophyta; class Magnoliopsida; order Asparagales; family Asparagaceae; genus Agave; species Agave tequilana. The sequence goes on along the minus strand of JAVJIF010033541.1, from coordinate 156,858 downwards.
AGATTTCCAAAGTTTTCAAAAGAAAAGATTTTTCTCTCCAAAGCCTAAATTTCCATCACCTTTCTTGGAGCCTATTCCTCTACTTCTCTCTAGTTTTGCACTACACAATCCCATACTCTAAGTCTACTATTTGGTTCTAGGATTGTGCTTAGTGAGCTATTTGTAAAAGTGATCAAGTGTGATCACTTCCATTGTAATTGAGTGAAGTTGTAGAGGCATCGGCCTCAAGGCAAGCTAGTGTGCTCAAGGTGGTGAAGTGTCATCACGGGAGACGGACAAGTGTTGTCCTTGTATTGTTGATCCGGTGGGATCCTCAATAGTGGAAATCCTTCAAGTGTGAAGGCGGGGACGTAGAGCGTGGCTCGAACCTCGGAAACATATCGGCGTGTTTGCGTTTGCTCAAATTTCTCTAACTCTATCTCTTTTATTACTTGCAATTTTACATTGTCCTTTACTTGCAAGAAATATTGTATTGTGCTAATTGTTTAGAGTTAAATTTTTAAATTCCGCATAATTGCCATTATCATATAGCCATCACCTATTCACCCCCCCCTCTAGGTGATTTCAATTGGTATCAGAGCCTAACCCTACAACTTAGGTCTAACAACCTTAGGGAGATCCTTTAGTTGGCTATATACATTTGTTGCATTTATTATATATTGTGCATTTTATTCATCATACATGGCATCTCTAGATTTTTCAAGCATTAAGTCCCCACCCAAATTTGATGGCTTGAACTTCCCTATTTGGAAGGTCAAGATGAACCTTTTTCTAAAATCCCTAGGAGTCAAGGTAGCTAGGGCCGTCACCAAAGATTTCATTGAACCCACTAGTGATGAGAGCACATGGTCCGAGGATACCACCAAGGACTATGAAGCTAATGCTAGGGCACAATATGCATTAACACAAGCACTTAATGAAGATGACCTTGCACGCATCATTAATTGTAAATCGGCATATGAAGTTTGGAACATGCTTATTGTGACTCATGAGGGAACGTCACAAGTCAAGAGAGCAAAAGTTGACTTGCTACGTTCTCAATATGAGAATTTTTACATGATTGATAATGAGAGCATTGATGACATGCTCACTCGCTTTACAAAAATAACTAATGCTCTTTCTTCCTTAGGTGACAAGATTGACAACGATCAAAAGATAAGGAAGGTGATTAGAGCTCTTCCTAAAGCTTGGGAAGTCAAGGCGACAACCCTCAAAGAGCTAAATGACAAAGAGGAGATGGACTTCTCCGGCTTCATCGGCAATCTCAAAACACATGAGATGGAGATGAAGGTACGAGAAGAAAGGGAGGCACCCAAGAAGAAATCAATAGCCTTCAAAGCCGCTCCAACCATTCAAGACGAGGATGATTCATCGGACGAGTGCGATGAAGACTTCGCCATGCTCATCCGGAAGGTGGGCAAGATGTTCTACAAAAAGGGAAGACAAAGCAATTTCCGGCGAGGGAAACCTCAAGGGAGATTTGAAAGAAAAAGAGAGGAGCCCGGTCCTTGCTTCCATTGCAAGAAGATTGGTCACCTCATTGCCGAGTGCCCCGCTCTACAAGCAACCACATCCAAGAACGGGCAAAGAAAGAAGAAGGCCATGGTGGCTACTTGGGATGACACGGAGTCGGAATCCGAAGAGGAAGTCGACGCCGCGCACATGTGTTTCATGGCACATGGGGAGGATGTACCAAAGGTAACTCTAGAAAACACCTTAGAAGATGATGATTTGACTATGGATGAACTTGCACATTTCTTTGAAGAATTGCAAAATAGGTATGAGATTTCACAATCTCAAAATAAGAAATTAAAAAGAGAAAATGAGGCTTTAAAACATAAAGTAGAAATAGTTGTTAAAGAAAAAGATGTTTTATCTAGTGCATTTGAAAAATTGAAAAATGATTTTGATAAGCATAAACTTGCAAATAAGGGTAAAACCCCCATGGTTTCAATAGATAAAAATGATTTTGTTGAGATCCAAAAGCGTGTTGATGCTTTGGACTCCACACTTAAAAATTGTGCATTTGATTTGAAAAAGATAGCTTCTAAATTTCCTAAGGGAACACCCCAAGGGAAACATGCATCTCATACTCATACACATGCACGGAAACATGCTCACACTCACAAGCATGCATACATGTATGGTAGTGGTAGGATTTTTGTTTGCACTCATTGTGGCCGCAAAGGCCATCTAGAAAAATTTTGTTATGCTAAGAACAATGTTAAGAATAAATATGTTTGGGTTCGCCCCGGTACTAACCCCAAAGGACCCTCAAAGATTTGGGTACCAAAAGATCCTCCAAATGTAGGTGACACAGGTGGATCTACTTCCTCCAAGACTTAGGGGGAGACGGTGCCCGGGTGGTAGATGCAACTAAGCTCAAAGTTCAAATCTAGCTTGCATCGCTATCGTGGAGGCACCTATTTTTGGAGACTAACCGTAAATTGGTAACATCTCCATTTAAGAGTTTTTCAATTTTGTATATACAATTGTTATAGGATTGCTAGTTTAGTTTTATGCTTCATTGATACATGATTAGTATAAACTTGCAACTCTAACATGATTGTATATGCCATGTTCAATTTTGATTTCTTTTTGACATGTATACATATGTGTAGAATGGTTAGTTTGCTTTTGATTCATTATTGATACATACTTATATAGAACTACCTTTCTATCATGTTGTGTACATGCCTTGTATTAATTTTCATATCTTGTATTGTTATGCCTTATGTCATACTTGTCCACATGTCCAATTTTTTGTGTATCTATATGTATAGTTTAGATTTTGTGATTATATACTTGTATACATATAGACCTATTTTTCATAAATAAAATAAAACTTTTTGAAAATTTTCATAGTTGAGCAAATACCTTAAAGATGGCAATTGCGCACCTCAACTCATTCAAGAGGAATCAAGAGGATGAAGTTCAGAACCCGTCACTGGGTATTCGGCTTCAACATCTTTATACCTTTGCTTAAATATGTAAAATAAAATTAAATAATTTTGTGTGAAGTTTTGTTGATATGATCACTAAATGAAGATTTAAAAATAATTGTGTTATCCCTGATTATTATAATATAACATATTTTTATTTGTTATAATGTTTATTTATAAAATTTTTTTTGGTCAGAATATGGTAGCAGATTTTTCAGACTTACCGGTCGACTGGCCCCTAACCCCAGTCGACCGGCTCTGTCTGAGAAAATTTTTTGATTTTTTTGTGCTACCGGTCGACTGCTGGTATAGGACCAGTCGACCGATTTAGATGCAGGACTCTCTGTTTCTTTTCGGTCGACCGGTCCCTCAATCCCAGTCGACCGATAGTCGTATTCTGGCATATATTTGACCTTTTTCCCACTGTTTCGCACTCTCTCTCTCAGTTCACTCACAGCGACCGCTGGACCCTCTTTTTCCCAAAATTTCCTTCTTCTGATCCGTTCACCTGATCTAAAAATCCTTCAAAACCCATTTAATCTTCTCATTTCTAACTCGGATCTTCAATCTCAAGCCGATCCATCCGTCAGATTCTCAGAATTTCTGGATTTCAAGCTAGGGTTTCAGTTTTTCTCAAAGGTAAAAATTCGAATTTTTCACTTGTTCTTCCTTTCTAGCTTAGATCTATCACTTCCTTTGTCTTCATATTAGGTTGATTGATCATCTAGATCGTGCCATTAACTGCAAAAACCTAAAAATTGGATTTTTATCATGCCTCCAAAAAGACATCGTTCTGAGAAGGGAAAGGGCATTGCCCAATCCTCATCTCAAGCCCCTAGGACTGAACCTGTGTTCCGTAACGATCTTGCCTCTGATCGTTACACACATTTAGCCCCTAGGAATACTATTTCGGGTAGATATGTGGCTATGCATGATTTTGAACATTTAGATATCCCCCACATACTTCGTGCCAACAATCTTGTAGATTTTCTCTCCATTAGGGAGAAAGTTTACACTTCTTTGGTTCCCTATTTCTATGCCAATTTTGAATTTAGTGGGAACCGGATCATTTCCCGTGTGATGGGTAGGGACATAAACATTTCCCTAGGTCAATTTGCTAGAATTCTTCATCTTTCCACTGATGGAATAGATGTTTACTCTTATGACCTACATGATTTTCCTGAATATCCGGAGGGTGAGTCTTCACTCACCGCATCCACTCTTCTTCACCAGGATGACAATCCCGATCTAGTGAGGAATGAGATTGTGAGTCAGTATACCCTCCAATCTCAGGTCCTTGCTAAGATTGTCTTTCATAACATCGTGCCAAAATCCGGTGAATTTAGCCATGCTCGAGGTCCTGTTCCCTTGATTATCTATTGCCTCCTTAAAGGCATTAAGATAAATTTCCCTCGAGTGATCGCTTCTCACATGAGTGGTGATCAGATTCGTACTGCTGGTAGGAGTCTGCCTTACGGCATGCTCATTACCCATTTGCTTAGGGCTCTAGATTTTGATTTCTCTGGTCAAGCCCCTTCAAAACCCTCTTCAGATTTCAATGCTGCTGCCTTAAAGATGATGGAAGCTTAGTTGCGTCGACACGCAGCTGTGCAACCACCACCTGTTCCTGCAGCTGATCCAGCTCCAGCTCCACCTCCTGTTTTTCCTGCTCCTGAGTTTCAGGGTGCTTCTGCTTCTGAGGTCCGCTCGCAGATCGAGGCACATCAGGCCTGGGTCGGTGAGCAAGTCTCTGCACTTCGTGCAGATATGGCTGCTCGTGATGCTTCTCTTCGGGCAGATATGGAGGCTCGTGCTGCTATGGATGCTGCTTTTCGGGCGGAGGTCCGAAACGACTTGTCCTATATGGCTGAGTCCATGAGATTTGTGGATGTTCAGTTCCAATCTCTGTTCTCTAAATTGGACATAGTCGTTCCTGATGGGACTCCGGGTGCTCGTCGTCTCCCTGCCGCTGGTCCTCCTTTCCCTCCCAGAGCTCGCGTCTCTGTTCCACCTCCGCGCCCCAGAGTTGATGCCGTGGATACAGAGGAGGTAGTTTCCTCTTCTTCCTCAGATGATGGTGATGACCAGACGATGGCCGAGGGCTCAGATGATGACGAGGAGGAGGATGACGAGGCGACTGAGTGATGCTGCTGTTGATGCCCCTTTATTGATGATGTCAAAAAGGGGGAGAGACATTTGGAGAGAGATATTTTGTTATGTATTTGACTTATTTTATTTTGGACACCTTTATTTTTGTGTTGTGGACTTGTGTGGTATGTATTTATGTCATGTTGAGACTCATTTCCTTTATCTATGATATGACATGTGTGGTTGATATTTTCTATGGGCATGGATGTGTGATGTTTATTTTTACATGTGTGATGCTTATTTTTTATCACTATGCCTGAGTATGACTTTTAAATATGCATATGTTGAGGGGGAGCTTCATTTGAAGACTCTACCCAAAATATCTTGTGATAACTACATATGTTTTGCCATCATCAAAAAGGGGGAGATTGTTGGCCCAAAGGCCATTATCCCGGTTATTTTGATGATAGCAAAACATATTTAGTTATGAATTTAATATTCTTGATTTTGAAGTATTTCAGGTTCAAGAAACAGATTTTGACAACTCCGCTAAAAGACTCACAAATTTGGAGTTCGCCCAACATTTGCATTCCCAAGCTAAAGCACATAGGAAGCTTCGGAATTTGCGTTGAAGAAAAGTTCAAGAAGAAGATCAAGACTTGCTAAAGAATCCAAGACTTGTATTTTATTTATTTTCATTTTAGAATATTTTGTCAAAACTAAATAGTAGAAGTAGAAATATGGGATATTACACACACACATTTTCTAGAGTGATTTATGGCTTCAAAATACTTTCCATTTCTATTTCCAAACTCAGTTTAGTTGAAAATATCTATTTTGGAAATACGATTTTAGAGAGACTAGTTTTTGGGAAAAACATTTTATTGAAAATCAAGTTTTTATCAAAAGAATTTTTACCAAGTATTTTACCTTGATAGTAGTATGACACATGCTCATACTCTATGATTTTTCAAGACCAAAATATTTTATCCAAGACCCAAAACCCAAACCCAAAATTTTCCAGGTTCTGTGAATTCTGATTTTTCAGAAATTCACAGTGACCGGTCGACCGGCAGTCGACCGGCACTCGACCGACATGCACATTTGTGCATATGCGTATCAGTCGACCGGGAGTCGACCGATACTCGACCGGCCCCCAACCTGCTGCTCTCTGGAAATGCCAGTCGACCGACCCAGTCGACCGGTGAGCCCCAACGGTCGGATTTTTGACCGTTGGCGGTCGACCGACCCGGTCGACCGGTAGTCTGTCAAAAATTCTGACAGACCCAACAGCTATATTTTCTGACTCTTTGACTTTTGGGATTTGTCTCCAACGAATCTCTTGAGCAGTTTTTGACCCCTATAAATAGGTGGTCACTTCATATGAAATGACTAATGATTTTAGAGCTATCAAGTGAACTTTGACAAGAGTTTCAAAGATTTCCAAAGTTTTCAAAAGAAAAGATTTTTCTCTCCAAAGCCTAAATTTCCATCACCTTTCTTGGAGCCTATTCCTCTACTTCTCTCTAGTTTTGCACTACACAATCCCATACTCTAAGTCTACTATTTGGTTCTAGGATTGTGCTTAGTGAGCTATTTGTAAAAGTGATCAAGTGTGATCACTTCCATTGTAATTGAGTGAAGTTGTAGAGGCATCGGCCTCAAGGCAAGCTAGTGTGCTCAAGGTGGTGAAGTGTCATCACGGGAGACGGACAAGTGTTGTCCTTGTATTGTTGATCCGGTGGGATCCTCAATAGTGGAAATCCTTCAAGTGTGAAGGCGGGGACGTAGAGCGTGGCTCGAACCTCGGAAACATATCGGCGTGTTTGCGTTTGCTCAAATTTCTCTAACTCTATCTCTTTTATTACTTGCAATTTTACATTGTCCTTTACTTGCAAGAAATATTGTATTGTGCTAATTGTTTAGAGTTAAATTTTTAAATTCCGCATAATTGCCATTATCATATAGCCATCACCTATTCACCCCCCCCTCTAGGTGATTTCAGAAGCCCTTAAGTATCTCAACTCTCAAAAGAAGTTGAATTCGAGGCATGGTAGGTGGGTAGAATTCCTTCAAGATTACACCTATGTCCTCAAGCATAAGGCCGGGGTGGAAAATAGGGTCGCTGATGCTCTTAGCCGTCGTCGCGCTTTACTTTCTGTCATGAGTACGGAAGTGGTTGGTTTCGAGAAGATCAAAGAAACTTATGAGTCCTGTCCTGATTTTGGAAATATATACACTGTATTAAGGGATAGTTTGACACATGAGATTGATGGTTTTCTTCTGCAAGACGGATATTTGTTTCGCTCTCGTCTGTTGTGTATCCCTCGTACCTCATTGAGAGAATTTCTGGTATGGGAATTACACGCAGGGGGACTTGCTGGACACTTCGGGCGAAATAAAACAATTGAAGCTGTCGAACATCGTTTTTATTGGCCGAGCTTAAAAAGAGATGTTGCAAGACTTGTTAGTCAATGTCGTACATGTCAACTCGCCAAGCAACGAAAACAAAATACTGGTCTCTACACCCCTCTACCAGTCCCTAACTGTCCTTGGCAAGATGTCAGTATGGATTTCGTGTTAGGTTTACCAAAAACAGCAAGGAAGCATGATTTCATACTTGTGGTTGTAGACCGTTTTTCCAAGATGGCTCACTTCTTGCCATGTTCCAAAACGTCGGATGCATTTCGGGTCGCTACAATCTACTTTGATGAAGTTGTTAGGCTACATGGACTACCCAAAACAATTGTCTCAGACAGGGATGTTAAATTTACGAGCTATTTCTGGAAAACCCTGTGGCATAAAATGGGAACTAAACTTCAGTTTTCTACGGCCTTCCATCCACAAACTGATGGCCAAACTGAAGTAGTCAATAGAAGTCTTGGTAATCTGTTACGATGTTTAGTGGGTGAGAATCTTAGAGCATGGGATCTTGTGTTACCTACTGCTGAGTTTGCATACAACAGTTCTGTCAATAGAACCATAGGCATGAGTCCATTTGAGGTAGTGCATGGTTATCAACCTAGGCAACCTATAGATTTAATTCCTATGGTACCCCATCATACTAGGATGTCTGAGTCAGCTGCATCATTTGCATCACACATTCATGACTTGCATAAGGAGATCAGCAACCAAATTCAGAAAAATAATGCAAACTATAAAGCTTATGCAGATTTGCACAGGAAAGCACATGAGTTTAACGTAGGAGACTACGTGATGGTTCGGATTCGACCAGAACGGTATCCTCTGGGTACCGTGAAGAAATTGCATGCACGTAGTGCGGGACCATTCAAAATTTTGAATAAAATTAATTCAAATGCATATGTAGTAGATCTCCCACCGGATTTTGGAATTAGTCCCTCTTTTAATATTGAAGATTTGATTGCTTATAAAGGGCCCAATTTTTCCCCTGATAATCCTTTATTGGATGAGTCTTCCCCTGTGCCACCTCCTGAGAGACACTTATTACCTCCTCTTCCCCAAATACATCTAACCCATATGGCAGATCAAATTGATGAAATTATTGATGATCAGATTATCTCTACTAGAGATGGTGGTTACCACAGATTTTTGGTTCGTTGGAAAGGACTACCTGATTCTGATAACACTTGGATTAACCGAGAGGAACTCCAACGGTTGGACCCTGATCGTCTGGAGCATTATGAAAGCCGTGGAGGTTCACGTTCGACAGAGTCGAGTTTTTCCCAACCCCGAGGGAATGATGGGGACATCTCTCCAGGATTGCGATTCTACACCAGGAGGCGTCGTCGCACACTTTCAGTTTGGTTCGATTAGGGCTGGGAAAGTCAACTTAGCTATTTTCCCTTTTTATTGTAATTTTTATTTATTTGGCAGTTTTCTTTTAGTCCCATATCGGTTGTAATGGGATCTTTCTATTGATGTAGGCCTATTTAAGGCCAAGACTGGTATTGTTATTGGTAGTTTTGGAATGAATGAAAATTGCTTTTAAGCTTTGTAGCCTGTGTGCTTTGGGTGAGAAACCCTAGGGAGAGAATCCCGTCTGGTTCCCCGTCACATCTCAACCTGGAACCATTTGTTTATAGTATATTTTATCAAAAAGATCATCCTTTTTGGTAATTTTCCTAGGGGTAAATAATGAAAAGTTTGATCACACCATATTATTTAAACTGTTAAGTTAGGTTATTAGTATTGGATTATTAGGTTGTTACCCAAATACCCACCTTGTCTTACACACACACACACACACTTTGTACCTTCTCTTATGGAATTTAATCAATTCAATTTTAGAGTTTCTACTTCTCTACATGGTATCAGAGTAAGGTAAATCTTAATCCTAAAATTTACCACTTTCTTCTCAAAATTCTCCTCCTCCTCAACCATCACCCTACCACTGTAAGTTCATCATGTCTTTTGTCACACAACTTCTTCACACTCTCCTTATTGCAACAAAATTTTCTGCAAATAACTTTATGAGGAGGTCTACGTGACTTATCTATTCTTTTTTTTCTCACGTCAAAACCTCTATTCCTTGTATAAGCATTGTAAAAGTTGTATGCTTCATCGTCTGTAAAAAAATTGTTGTCCTAAAAGAATAACTAAGCTTCCAGATATTTCTCCATGTAAATTCAAATCCTACAAAAAAAATTATTGAACTAAATAAAAAGAAATAATTGAAAATCACACGTCTGAACTATAATAAATAAAACTATGACTAAGGTCGTAGTTGTAAAGGTAGTTGTGACTATTTAAATAAAGACTGCGACCGTAGTCGCAGCTTTCAGGATGTCCAGATTTTTTTATAAAAGAAGGTGATATTTGTAATACTGCGATCTCTATCGAATTCGTTAATATGTTAAAGAATTGCACAAAAGGTCGTACATATAAGGTAATTTCGGACTGTAGGTAACATCGCAGTTATATAGATACTGAGACATAGTTTATTAAGAACAGTGACCATAATCGCATAAGGATGTCTATAATGACTGAAAAAATTATTTAATATATATTGCGACCTTAGTCGTAGTTCTTACAATTTAGTGTATATGAGAAAAAATAGGTAATTTTAAAATTAAATAACTGCGACTGAGGTCACAGTTAACAAAATTGTGAAATTGTTAACTGAAAAAAGACGACTTTGGTAAAAGTGATTCTTGTTCTGTAAACCGTAAACTAGGTTGCAGTTCCATCTATGTTACCCAAGATTTTTACATATAAGAAATTGCTGAAAAAATCAAAAAAGAATAAAATGAAAACCTCTTGATCAACATCTAAAGATCTCAACCCTTCAAAATTTTCAATATTCTGTGAGGAAGTTGAACATGATGATATATGGTTCATATTTAGATCGAGAGAAAGAGATCAGAACGACGACGACCTGAATTGCCAAAAGATGTGTTTTGGTCGGCGGTCGACATTAAAATAAATAAGGAGATCACGATGAAGAGCTTGGAGATGTAGGTCTGCAAAGTAAAAAAAACTGATCCGGATCCCGCTTTTTTTAGAAAAATTTTATGACCGAAAACTCAAACCTAGATCTGACAATGCGCGGAACAAGAAATAGGAGGAAAATAATGATAATAATAGCGGGACAACTGTCTTTTACTGCGGGACATTTAGTAATTTAACTTATTCCGATCGGCGGGGCATAACTTATTGGTGTGGTTAATAATGTGTTACGTCACTGCAGGCTGAGAGGGACTCTCAGCTATCGGCTGATATACATATTTCTTATATATATATATATATATATATATATATATATATATATATGTAGTGAGTTGATCCCCTAAGAACGGTTCTCACGAATCTATGTGAGAACTTTCACGTGGGCCGTCAGATCTGATAGAGATCTAGTTTTATTTGATTTGATCTATCAGATCCGACGACCTACGTGAAAGTTCTCACAGAAATTCGTGAGAACCGTTCTTAGGGGATCAGTTTCCTATATATATATATATATATATATATATATATATATATATATATAGGAAAATTTTCAAAAGAGAAACTTTCTCATAATAAGCTTCGTGAGAAAACCATATAAGAGAGATTTTATGGATGATTTGAACCATTCATCATGATCTACATACTCTAATTAGACTACCAATAAAAAATCACGCGATTCCATCTTTTTTTACCGATGCATCAAGTGACATCTTTATTCTGCGGTGAATATAACATATGTTTTGTAACTACTTGTTGTATGGGTAAAAAAGCTCGGACTCGCGTGATTTTTAATTGATAGTCTAAATAAAGTATATAGATCAAGATGAACGGTTCGGATCATCCACATAAAAGCTCCTATATAGTTTTCTCACGGTCTTCGTATGAGAAAGTTTCTCACACGAAGACTACTCATATATATATATATATATATATATATATATATATATATATATATATATATATATATATATATATTGTGGAGAGGCTGTAAAAATTTGTTTTCCCAAAACTTGCTAAAACTTTATCTACTGTTCTACCCACAAAGCTTGCTAAACATGATTTTATGCATTGCAGGATTTTTATGAACCCATTTACAGAGCAGGTCTATTAGACTATCTGAAAGACTTCTAAGCAATGATGATGCTGATCTGCGATCTAAAGCTTGCAATGCCATTGGAAATATGTGCCGACATAGCCCCTACTTTTATAATTCACTTTGTAAGTTTGATTTTGTGTAACACTTGATGTTGGTTAAACTTTTCACAAATGATTTAGTTATTTATTTTTGTGTTTTCTTCCAGGGAATGCATAAGATAATTGACTTCTTATTGATAGATGCTCAGACCCAGACAAACGCACTAGGAAGTTTGCATGTTTTGCTGTAAGATTCTATCACCATTTGTCTGCAAATTTTTGGTTGTCTTTTTTTAGTCAGAATTCTTGGAAACATGGAGCATATAATCTACTTGTAAGGTGTTATTCTTTGGTTGTGTGTAAAGTGATGGGAAAGATTTCCCCAACCCCCCGCCCCCCCAGTTAACAACAACATGAGGAAAATAAATTACCTGACTCCTTTCCTGTGTTCCATTTACTTTTTTTTGGACTCTGCCAAAGCCTACGGGGATGTTAATTTAAGATGGAAATTCCTTTATTTGCTGCATCTTTGCAGGCTAGAGATATGCCTTTTGGTCAAATTTGGATCAAATTTAGATTTATTCAGCGATCCATGATTACCTTTGTTCAATAACATGTCAAAACTGAAAAATTGGATCCATCCTAACAACACTCATGGATTGACTATATAAACCAGTAACATGTCCATTCAGCTTATAGGGTGTAAACAAGGGAAAAGTATTTATTTTTGTGGCAGGAAATGAAAATTACAATTCGGTCTAGATACCCCCAAATTCATGCTGGCATTTTAAATAAGAAATTGATTGTAAATTCAATTCTATTTTCTGCTTTATCTAACAATATTTAAAGTATGCTTATTATTATTGTTACTTATTTATCTCATTATATCTAGTGAGTTATGGGTCAAATAATTCCTCTCCAGATTGCCAATGCTGCATATCACAATGATGTTCTGTATGAACAACTCAGAATGTCCATTCCCCAGCTTACAAAACGTCTACATTCAGCAGAAGAAGAAAAAACCAAAGCCATTGCTCACAGGTGCACTCAGTAATCTTGTGAGCAACTCCGATATTCTATAAGACATTATTTCTCAAGGTGCCATGGAGGTGTGTCCTGTATTGGATTTCTTTGCTATGCCTGTTTCTTTTATTCTTTAGAGAATAAGTTCAATGTTTTGATTTTTGATTCTTTAGTAAACAAGTTTTTATGGGTTTACAAATACCCGTATTTTACTAGTATTGTCTTTGGAAAAGTTATGTTATTTTGGTTTGATTATGGATTTCAGAGTTGAATAATGGTAGGGCTGTCAAGCATGTAACTCAACAAAATAGAGAATCCAGAGAGTTCTATAGGTGTGTAGGAAAATGTATGGTCTAGGCTTTTCCACATGCGAGTTTATTATGCTGCAGAGTATAAGAGAAACTTAATATGTTGAGGTTCTTATAGAACTATACTGTTAAGATGTTGGATGAAGCACATTTACTATATGAAACAATGGGCATGTCTTGAGTCAAATTGAAACTATTAAGTTTTGAGGCCTAGAGGTCTGATTGATCATAAAAGAGGCAACTTCTCTGGCGCAATATACAAGCAGGGCTCTCGGGTAAGATAAACTGCATAGGCCACTTACTGAGTGCATAAGCGTGACTAATCAATGTGCCTATCGCCGCATAAACTGTCTTTTATAATTTTGATACCTACATGCACATTGCACACTGGTGAATCAATGCACGAGCATAAGTATGTTCATTCTTAGATTTCTTAGTAATTCAGGTTAAAACAACAAAAAAAATGTAGAAGATGCATTGGATTCTTGGATCATGTGGAGCATTTTGATATTCTTTTTTTAATTTATTCAGAAGGATCTAAATCATCTTAAAAGGATGTCTATATAGATGGTTTGACGAATGTGTGATAGCAGAAAAATCTAGGTACCCTGTAGCATACAGAAAGGGATAAGTCACCGTTTCATTTTTCTTCTAGGCTCAAACCATAAGAACAGTAGCCATTGAGGATGCGGCATTTTAACTGTTCCTCTACTATTTGTTTTTCTCAGGCTTTATTGAAGTTGGCTGGTGACTATTCTGTCGTAGCATTGAGCCCAAGCAGGGGAAATGCAGTCACTGAATCGCCTATCAAAATAGTGCTCTTTGCTTTGCGTAAAATGTCCAAGCATGCTCTTTGTAGACAGTCTCTCCGCTCTTCTCAATTATTTCCCGTTCTTGCTCAGCTTAAGTGCTCCCCTGATTCAACCATTGCCGAGTATGCTAGTAACATCATTGCCAAAGCCAGTGAAGCATAACTGACATTGTATGGAATTTGTGCATGAGCAATCTGTGTTCTCTGCAGAAAAAGGTAACCCGTGATCATACTGTTTCAGAGATATACTTGCAACTCTGACAGTTATTAAAGAAGGCTCTGTGTTACCAAGATGAGGGAAATCAAATCCTTTTGTTTGACGAGAACGTTTCCAATCAGCGTCTCCTCCTCTTCATGGATTCCACTCACCTTTTTCCAACTTCCCAAGAGGAAACAAAATGGCGATGGAACATATAAGATGTTGTTATGGTATGTGATTTCCTCAATCACCCTCATGTGTATGATAATTATCTTGCTTTTTCTCATAGTTTTTGATTGATATTTTTTTTATCTCTATTTGTATCTCACATGATACTCGATTTTCATTTTGGAAAAGTATGAAAATATTGCACAATTTTAATTCTTGAACATCTTTTATGCTATGTACGAGTCTGAATTTCAACTTTCAGTTTCACAGATGGTTCAATAAAATAGAAAATTGAATCTAACTGCCATCTATAACTTGTTAGCATGACATGGTTACAGAAACAAAGAAAGATCTATGACAATTTTTTTTTCTTTTGTTCAGATTAACATGCATCCAGTGCGACACATTTTTCCTACAGGCTTCCCTATAGAGTACAGGCACATTGCAGATCTCTGCTAATGGTCCCTAAATTCTATCAGTTTCTCTCTTTCTCTTAGAACAGCCAATGACTCACCTTCTCAAAATTCCTCTCCTGTATGGTACCTAAACTTGGCTTCCACCCCTTGCTTGAATACTGCCTGCACAGAAACTCGACTTTCTCGTCAAATTCCTCCATTGATGTCTCCGTCTCCTCGACTTGACTTATTCTCCCCTCGACTGATCACCCTTCTGCCCTCCGGCCATCACCTCCTTCCCTTTCTCGCTGGCCCCTACAATGCACATTCCCACCAGCGGGATCTTCATCGGCCGGATCACCATTGACCGAGCAGCCATTAGAATCTTACGGGCCTCTTCAACCGACACACCATTAGCTTTTCCTCGAGCCATAGGAACCATCAAGTAAACCCTGTTAGGTTCCAACTTGTAGTCAGCAGGAAGTGGCGACAACCTAGCAGTTGAATTTGGCCTGAACTCGACCACACAGTTTCGCGGGTGCTCGAGCATGAGCTCTGCGACCGCGACCGGCCGGTCGAGCTCCTGCACTCCGCCGTCCGGGAGCACGACTTTTCCGGCACAATGGCGGGAAGAGATGTAGCTTCCCATTGCAGTAGGGATGAGACTCGAGAAGAAGAGAAGAAGTTATGAACGCTATATAGAAAGAGACAGAGCGTGTGAAGACTCGTAGCAAATTAATTTGTAAGGGTTCATAGTGTGTCCCTGTTCGTGTTGAAGTTGAACGACTGCACGGTTTCAGTTGGTCCTGTGATTTTAATACGAAGGAAGAAGAGAGAAAAAAATTCCAAACGAGGGAGGGTTCGCTGAACTGCTACCATTTGTTTTCTCTTGCAGGCTCGGTGGACTTGGGAAAGAGACTGCAACCTAATTCTAAGGTGGGACCCAGAAGAAGTGGGTACGTGGCAGATGGATGGTGGGGGTTTTGCTGTTTGATGTTTTGTGTGTGGAATTAGATGGAGTCGGTGATGGACTTGTACAAGTTTTTTGAAAGGGCGAGAGCTGGCTCGAGACGTATTTTAGAGGGAAGAAGATTGAAAAACTCGGTGGTTTTGTTGTATTTTTATTGCATTAGTTGTATGGAGTTTTATAATTATTTATTTATTTATCTTTTTATTTTTTTTTTTTTGTGGTGGTGGTGGTGGTGGTGGTGGTGGTGGGGGGTTGGTGTGGGGGGACCCAGTCGAATCTATTGCTCAAAATTTGGTTGTTACACCCCCAAATTTTGAAAAGCATTAGTTAAAAGGAGTTGATGGATCAACTGAATGCAAGTGGGGTTTGGTCCTAGATTCTAAATTAAAATTAGTATAAAAAAATGGTATTAATTGGTTGAGCCAAATTCCAACGAGCTCAAGTTGTACTAGGGATCTTTAAATTGTTGTTTGTAGCTTAAAAGGATCAACAATGATTGTCTTATATTTCTTTTTGTAGGTGATTGTAGTGATGTGTGAGTTTGAACAAACTTGATACAAAATGAGTGCTTAATTTGGGACAGTGTGTCGATTTAACTGTCATTGTAGAGTAGTGTTAGCTAAATTGACGATCATTTTTGCCAAATTAATCAAGTCTGACCTCATAATTATGAATTTAAATTCGCTAATTATCAAGTTTGAATGCTTCTTGGATCCAATGATCTCTATTATGCTTTTAAAAAACTTGTGTTGCAATTCGAAGAGGTCGGGTAAGAGTATGCAATAGTAGAAATGAAGATGAAAGATCTCTTCTTTGTGAATTATATAGATATTAAATTAACATATTTGATTAGTCACAAGTGTTATTATAGAACAATAGTTAGATCTCTTTGTAACGAGCAAGAGGTGCTATATTTCAAAGAAAAAGCATTTTTGATTAGTCATATATGCACACCCAAAGTGGATCAATGAGATCATAAAGACATAAAAAAAATTTTTTAAAAAAGCAGTACGTCTTGAGTTTGATTCTCCGAGTGTTTGCAGTGAAGCAAACATTTTGTACATGCACAAATAAAACGAAAGAAACATATACTTAGGGCCTGTTTGTTTCGTTGCAAAACGTCGCAAGTCGTAAGTCGTAAAATGAGAATGGAAAAAGTGAACTGTAGCAGAGAAAATATATTGTGTTCTACGGTGTTTGGTTGATAAAGTGAAGTGTAAATGGAAAAGTATATTGTGTTTTACGGTGTTTGGTTGATAAAGTGAAAGTGTAAATGGTAAAGTATATTGTGTTTTACGGTGTTTGGTTGGTAATATAAAAGTGTAAGTGGAAAAGTTGACCACAAAATTAACTGTAGCAGTGATTTAAATATTATAAATACTATTAAATTAAATCTACTATTACAAATTAAATTATATTAATAAATTTGAGATAAAAATTAATAATCTTAATATTTTATTTATAACAATAATATTAATAAAATATTAGTATAAATAGTAAAATATTACTAAAATATTAACTAAATAAATAATATAAAATTTTAAGAAAATCTAAAGAACATTAATACAATTTTAAGAATACTAATAAAATATAAATATTAAAAAATCTTACAAAAATAATAAAATATAGTTATAATATTATAATATTAAAAATACTTGAAAATTATTATAATATAAATTTTATTATAATATTAAAAAATCTTACAAAAATAATAAACTATAGTTATAATATTATAATATTAAAAATACTTGAAAAGTATTATAATATAAATTTTATTATAATATTATTGTAATATTATAGAAATATAAAATTAACAAAGTAAAATATAATTATAATTTAATAATAAATTATCATTATAGTATTATTATACTGAATTATTATTACAATATTAACATAATAAAATATTAATATAATAATAAAATATATTATGATATTATTAAAGTAATTTTTTATATTAAAAAATAAATAATTAAATATATAATAATTTTATATTAAAGTATAATATTGTTATATTAATAAAATATTAACTCTAAATAAAATAATAAAAAATGGAATAAGTATTAATAAAATAATAAAGTATTAAATAAAATATTAAATAAAAATATTAAATTAAAATAGTAAAATATTAAAATTAAAACAATATTAAAAACAATAAAAAAAATTAAAGATTAAAAATATAAAATAATTAAATAATTAAATAAGAAATTGAACACTATTTAAAATATTAAATATTTAATAATATTAAATTATATACTGATTATCAAGTAACTGTTTTGAACTATAAGTGTACTACAATTGAGAGTTACATGACCACAAAATTAACTGTAGCAACTGCAAGTGGGAAAAAATGAGTGAAAAGTGATATTTACATGACCACAAATTTAACTGTAGCAACTGCGAATGGGAAAAGAAGAGTTGCATTTTGCAACTTGTTTTTCAGCGAAACAAACAACAGAAAATGAAAAGAAGTTTTACGACTTGCGTTTTGCGGCGAAACAAACACGCCCTTAGATGTGCTATTTATATTGATCTTTTAGTTTACATTTCAGAATAAAAGAATTACATCATTTCCTTGACTGATTAAAACCCTCATTAATCAATAATGAAACAATAAACACCAAAAAACCATCTTGTAAATTAAATAAATGAATCTAATTAATTGCATTCAACTATGGTATCAAGCAACGGCCTCCACTGCCGGTGACCACCCACTTGCTGACCGGCACAGCCCGTATCCTTATCCTCCTTATCGGGCGCCACTTTACTACCACCGGAACCCGAATCCGGCACCCTCTTCCTCCTCCTCCTCCTGCTGCCCCCACCCCAACTCATTACCCCTCGGATGACCTCCACCTGCAGGTCATCGATCCTCGACCCGACCCGGCTCCTCTTGAGAAGCAAGTACACCTCCCCGGGCCTCAACTGCTCGTCGGCCCGCATTCCCGTCACCCGCCGGGCGAGCACGAGGTCCTCTGCACGCGACACCACGTGGCCGGGGAGCTCGATCATGAGCTCGGCGACGGAGGTGGGGAGCTCGACGGGACGGAGGTCGCCGCGGGAGTCCATGAGCGTGGCCGTGGGTGAGCTGCTGCTTCTGGCGATGCATGAAGCCCCGGTGCCCATGTTCAGTGGAGTCTTGAGCGTTGTTTGGTTGGTTGGTTCGTTGAGGGACGTTTGAGAGGTTTGGGACTGTTTTATAGTTGTAGCAGTTTCGTTGATGAGAGAAACGGCCAAATTTTGTACGGATCCAACGATGAGGGAGGATGTTGGAGTGGGACTCTGCGCTTGAATGTATCAGAAACGTTTTTTCAAGTGACTGAGCCGTGCTCCTTCCTCCGTCGTCGCTTTCCGGCCGCCACGTAGGGCCGGCAGCGGTTCCTTCACGGTTGTTTCTTTTATTGGTCGGGGATTTTAGTTCTTGCAGAGAAATTTCGTCTACTGTGATATCTGACTTGGATCATTGCTCTTATCTTGATTTCAAACTAGAGTACCGCTTGTGATGGAACCGAGCTGCGAAGAGAAGGTAGAGAGGGAAGAAAGAAGGAGTGAGAAGATGCGAGAGAGAAAAGAGAGGAGAAAAGAGAAAGGAGTGGGCTGGCGGGGAAAGAGTGGAAGAGAGGGCCTCTTAGGCTCTCTTTTTTGGAGGACAGATGGACGGACAAAGTATAAGGAGTCACGGAAGAGACCTCATGTAGCCCGGTTTGATTAAATTTTTTTTTTTTTTTTTTTAAGCCTTGGCAGTTGAATTGAAGGAAGCATCCTGTGAGCGTCCTCTGCTTATGTTGGACTTGAGAGAGCAATTGCTACATCGTACAAGAAGGGAGGGAAACAAGACGTACACTGACTGATTGTTCATGTAAAGTTCATTGCAGTTTCAGTAAGGGACCAATGTGCTACTTATTTTATTTATTCTTCAAATTTCCTGTTTAGTTCAGTGGGGATTAGACCGTGAACCAGAGCACACGAGTCACAAAAATACAAACAAATATCATTAAAAGGGACATACTGAAACTCCTTTACAACCTATATTTCAGCCAGACCTCAACCCTCAAGTTTAGCCTAACAAGTCTCAACTCCATCCTTGTTCATTTCAAGCTTAACCTTTCGACTTTAAAACCGATCCTATTATTTGCAAGATGGATATCTTAATTGATTGTTTTAAAATATAATTGTCACATTTTATACATTAAGACGTTAAATCAACCTGCTTTTGGAATAAGTACATAATAGATCGCATACTTGACCACTAGTTAGTTATGAAGAGATATCTTTTAAGACAATGAAGTCAAAACTCGTGATTTTCCCTAAACGAGAAAATGAAACCTCTTTGAAACTTCGAGATAGAACGTACAATAAACATCCGCTTCAAGGAGATGTGCCAATACAATAGAATGGGTGACTTATTATTTTGAAGAATCGTTATTTTTCCGATAGAAGAAGATTATGTAAGAACTTATTAGAAATTTCATTTATCCAAAGAATCTTGTGAGGAATTAGCCAAGATATATTTGACACATGATATCACAGGAGAATCAACACCCACACACCCCCCCCTATAATCAATAATGAGCAACAATAATAATAGTCATAAATGAATGAAAAATAACGAACAGCTGAAAACAAACCACATAAACACTGTATCAGACGATATAACATTTAATTCCACTTACGCTGTTTCCATCATCTATTTTAAATATCAAACCGCAGCTGTCTAGTCCCCTAGACAGAACGACCAAAATGATGGGGGAAACAAGAAATAAAAGGGGGAGAAATGGACCAAATGGACCAACTTCACCCAAAAAAATCCTGACTAGAGAGAGAGAGAGAGAGAGAGAGGGAGAGGGAGAGGATGTAGTAGAGAAGAGGAGGAATCGAGGCAAGACTTGATAAAAATAATGCCTAGTACAAAGAAATTTTTTGACCTAGTTCTCCAAACCATCCATTCAGAGCTGTCTATTTGATGTACTGGGAGAGCCACTTGAAGCCATCCCCGTATCCCATCTTGCGGACTATGCTGCACATGAAGACCTCGAGGGGTCGGACATTGGAGTCGACCAGATTGACCCTGCCCTTTCCAGTAGTGAAGTTGCTCAGTCCCAGATGGTAGCGCAGCTCCTCCTCTGATGCTGCATATGGGATGTCTATCTTGTTTCCCAAAATAAGGAACGGGACATTTGCCAGAGAGTCGTCAGAGAGAAGAGCATCCAGCTCTTTCTTCGACTCGGCAAACCTCTCTTTGTCGAATGCATCCACTAGGTAAACAACAGCATCCACCTGCAGGACAAGGAACCAAACCCAAAGCTTAATTAAAACAATATAAAGTCATGAATGAATAAAAATGCAAAGAAACAGAACCACAGATAAAAACTATGAGCAACGACAGATGATGCTTGAGGAAGATATCTTGGGTAGACACCAAGATCAGTTAAGTACAAATACTCGTCAGATTCATAAAAGAAACATCTTAAAAAGGGAGCAAACAACTGTGTATCACGCGCTCTTCATATTAAATTCACGAATTCATGTGTTCAGGCAAAAATAATTGATTGTGGGGCTGTATCATAATTCTTAACAAGCTTGTCTATAGATTTTCTATGAAACTTGCCAAGAAACGTATAAACTTACCAGACTATTGTGTGGCCATATACAGGTTTTTAACATAAGCCCTGTAGGAAATAACAACAGTGGTGCATGTTTTACTTTATGAAGCTCCATTGGTTTTAAGGGGGCGTCATCAAAATCATAACAAAATACGAACAACAGATATATACAAACAAATCATGTATGCCAAGAACAAATTCCAATAGTCTACAGTACTTACTACGACAATCACCCTAGAGGTTACCATTAGATTAGAATAATTTCTAAGGTAGTATAACATGTCAGTGAGTAGCAAAACATTAATCAGCTTAAACATATTCCAACAATAATTTTAAGCTGACGTGAATTTGGTCTTGGTAACCATGAAATGAAGGCAAATTCCTAATAACAGAATATAATCAACTCACATCAATAGGCTCCGCTATATCTGGTCAAGAGCCAAACAAGATAATTAAATACTAACCACCTTCCTTAGTTATATTGTTGTTAACCAGCTTCATTTATTGTCCTTCAACTATTAGCTGTTAACCAGCTTCGTTTATTGTCCTTCCAACTATTAGCATGGAAGGAAACCAATTTTGAAGAAAACTCATTTTCCCAAACAAGCATCAAGTTAAGTGTACATCTAAACCGGCACAATTAGATATCCTTTTTGTTGATAAAGATGGGAGGGAAAAAACACCGACAACAAAACTAAGCATCTTCAAGACATTTATCTGCTTTCCTCACTTCATAAAGTAAACCTTCCTCGTTAATACGAGAAGATATAGGAAGCCAATACTTTTCACTTCTATGGATGATAACCAACTGAAAAGCATAATGTTTATGGAATCGATGTTCACACAAAAGCCTTATCAACAGTAAGGCCTGTCTAAAGTAAGGCCTGTCTAAAGAAAATAACTGTTGTAAAAACTAAGAAATATAACACTGAGAGAGTTTCTTGAGAGAAATGAAATTCTTATTGATTTCAGAGGTACATAAAATGAATCGGATCTATTTATAGTGAAATTCTGAGGTACTATGCAGTCACTATTTACATGTTGATATCATCGCTTACGATATCACATAGTAAATATTACTATGCATGGTTGGTGGGCAGCCAACATATTTGACTTTCATAACACTCTCCCTTGGATGACCACCATTTATGATGTCTCATTAAAAACTTTGCTAGGAAAATCCACTGGGATAAAATCATAGTGAAAAAAAAAAAGAGTACACCATCTTTGCATACGTATCCTTTGTCTCGTTAAAAACTTTACGAGGAAAAAACTGTTGGACAAAAACATAATAAGAAAATAAAAGAGTACACTCATGTAAGCTCCCCTTAAGTTGGCACGAATAATTCTTCTTCATGAATCTCGCAAATGACGCATCCCGATACCACGAATAAGCTTTTTTGAAAGTTATAGTGAAAAGTGCCTTTGTGAAGAGATTTATCGCATTATCACTTAATCAGATATATTGAATATTAATTTTTCTTATCCTTTTCAAACTTTTGACTGAATGAGAAAAATTTTGGGGATGTGTTTGATTCAGTCGCTTTTGATGTATCCTTCCTTCATTTGAGCGACACATGCATCATTGACTTCAAATAATCATGTTAGATCTCTATTTATTCGTAATCCACAAGTCACTTGATTTTGTTGAGTTATAAAACTCAGTCATACACATTCTTGACTTGCTTCATGGAGCACAAGTACTTCAGCATGATTAAAAGAAGTGACAAGTGTTTATTTTTGTAAACATAAAGAGATCGATGTACCTCTACATGTGAACGCATAGCTTGTTTGAGATCTGACTTTTGAGATCTGACTTTATGTGAATCTAACAGGTAGAGCATAAATACATGATTAATTCCATTCTAATGTTTCCGTGCAGAAGAGGAGCTAAATCTTGCTAACTGATTATTAGCAAATACTTTTTCTGGTCGGGTACAATTAGCAAGATACATAACTCCAATTGCACTTAGGTATAGTACTTCAGGATCATCAAGAATCTCTGCATTATCTTTGCAGAGGAGAAATAGATCATTTTCTGCATTCAATGATCTAACCACCATTAGAGTACTTAAAGTATTTGTTTTACCCATGCTAAAGCTTTCAAGACCTTATTAGTATAGTTTGATTGATGCAAAAATATTCCACCTTGACGGTGCTCAATCTCTGAACTAATACATTATTTGGTTTTTCCAAATATCTGATCAGGTTGTTCCAAGGTCCAATGTCTCTGTAGGAGATAAGCTAAATCTTACTAATAGATTAATAACAAATATTATATCTGATCGGGTACAATTAGCAAGATACATAAGAGCTCCAATTGCACTTAGGTATGGTACTTCAAGACCACCAAGAACCTCTTCATTATCTTTGTGAGGGCGAAATAGATCATTTTCCGCATTCAATGATCTAACAAACATTACAGTACTTAAAGTATTTGTTTTATTCATGCTAAGACCTTATCAGTATAGTTTGATTGATGCAAAAGTATTCCACTTTGAAGGTGCTCAATCTATAAACCAATACAATATTTGATTTCTCCAAGGTTTTTCATTTCAAATTCCTCCTAAAATTTTTTATGAGTTCCAATAATCTTTAAATTACCATAGACAGTAACAACATTTCTATGTTTTTAGAAACTGCGAGGTTGTGCGAGGCTAATTAAATATATAAACGTAATTGCATCAATTACTGAGAATACGTTTCTTTATAATCAATTCAATGCCTTTGTGAAAAACCTTGTCCAACAAGTCGAGCTTTTTATCTCATAATCTCGTTTCTCATTGCATTTTCGCACAAAAACTCATTTATATCCCACAGGTCCCAGGGCTTCAAGCGTGAGAAGTGTCTATTTTGACATTCAGTGAATATTTTGATTCAGGATTCTCGTTTTCGTTAACAATATCACATGCTACAGAATAGAAAAATATGTCATCAATATTTTTCATCTCATTTCGGTTCTATAACTCTCATATATTGAGATAATCAATAAAGATCTCATGACTTTTTATACCTTCAGGGTTTTCTATCTCTTGATTTGTCTTATTTTGAATTTTTTTGGGAAGACATTCCTCCATATTGGGGTCATCATGTTTATTTACTCCTTTTTTGAAAATTTTTATCTTGTAAACCAATTGGTCCGAGTAACTTCATTTTCGGATTGGGATTTTAATCCGAGTAGAAGCATTTGCAGGTGGATGATTTATTCACACTATTTGTATCAGTGAACGCATCTGGCAATAGATTTACTATTTCTTATAAATGCATAATCTTTTGCACTTCTAACTCAAATTGTTTTGTGTGAAACAAAAATGGTTCACTCCATATGATCTCCTTTTCCAACATTTACTTTTCTCCTAATCTGAGAAAATTGCCTCATTGAAATGGCAGTTGACAAAACGAGTTATAAAAACATCACTGGTTTGAGGCTCAAGATATGATAAAAGGAAATTCACATCCGACATACATTCTCAGTCTTATTTAAGAAGACATCTTTGTGCGTTGTGGTGGAGCAATTGGTACATATACTGCACAACCAAAAATTTAAATAAAAAATATTTAATTATTTACCAAATTCAGTTGTAATAGAGAGGACTCATGATATGCACTTGGTCTGATGCGAATTAAGGACCCAGCATGTAAAATTGCATGACCCCACGCAGAAATAAGAAACTTTATTCTCATTATTAATGGTCTAATAATAAGCTGGAGACGTTTAATCAGTGATTCAGTCAAACTATTTTGTGAATGTACATGGGCAACAGAATGCAAAAGTAATCCCAATTGACATCCAGTAAAAACTTGAGATATAAACTCACCAGCATTATCAAGTCGTAACTTTTTTTGATTGTATAATCAAAAAATTGTGCTCATAATCCAATTATCTGAGTAAGAAATCTCGCACATGTCACATTGCGAGTAGATAATACAAACATGTGACCATTTACTAGAAACATCTATCAATACCATAAAGTATCGAAATGGTTCACACAGTAGGTGAATAGGCCCACATATATCACCTTAAATAAGTTTAAGAAATGTAGTTGATTTCGTTTAGTTGGTGATGTCTCATGATCAATTTCACAAGAGAACAAGCCTCAGATGGAATTTTACTAGTTTGAAGGATCTTCTGGCCCTTCAATAAATGTCCATGTCATTATTGAACCAACCGAAAAAAGCTTTGGTAATTTTTCTATTATGCACTTCTTTCCTAATGTAGGTAGTAAGATACATATACTTCATATTTTATTCAGTTGCAGACTGAGTATCATATTCATAAAGATGTCATTAAAATTCAACAAAGCATTATATATGAAAATTTTTGTTCTGTTTAGCAATAAAAAGCTGGCTTTACCGATTTCTTAAACTAATTCTACAAGACCTGATATTGTATTGATAATTGTCTTTGTTGTTAAAGAAATATCTTTTATATTTGAAAATAGTGTGCGTTGTACCACCATCCCGTATGCAAAATATCTTTTGATCTTGACTTCATCATTAGCATAATCATTATCAAGCTTCATGCAAAGATAAATAATTTGATGAGAATAAAATTTTTAAACACATTTTTATAAATGAAATATTACATTCAAAGATAATTTTGACAAACATAAATGGCAAAACATAGTAATACATTCATATATCTAGTTATCACCAGTATTCTTGTGAGCAAAATCATTAGTAAAGTCTGAAGGATCAAGATGAGTTTAATCATCCATAGAATCAATAATATTCAGTGAAATTCACTCCCTTTTTTTTCTTTTAAGGATGCCTTATAAAGTTAGCAAAAGTGCTCTGATATTCGACAGGCTCGAGACTACTACCCTTTGAAATCATATTTATAACAAGAATCTTCAAGATTTCAGAAAGAATTTTCATGAACATATTTCCTTTATTATATCCTTTATTATATATTTCCACATGATGCTTCTTGTGGATCACTTGCGAAGGGTTGTAATAACCACTTCAACCGCGTCCACAGCTACGACCACGATTATATCGTCCATAATTTTTTAAAGATGCAGCATTTGCTTCTGGAAACGTTGTTGAACAAGTAGGACGAGACTGATGATTCTTTATCAAAACTTTATTATTAGTTCAAAATATTTCTTAAAATCACATTGTTGTTGCAAGATTATATGAGATGCGTGAAATGTGAAGTAAGTTTTCTCCAACATTTCTTCACATGTAATATTCATCCCACAGAATTTTAGTTGCGAGATTATTCTGAACATTGCATAGTCATAATAACTGACTTTCTAGAGATCTTGGAAACGCAGAGCGTTCCATTCATCACATTCATCACGTGTGGCAGGAAGTATAACTTCTTTTTTATAATCAAATCTTTCTTTGAGATTTTTTTACAGGACATTTGGGTCTTTCGCGGTGAGGTATTCACATTTTAAGCACTCGTCTGTCAACGTATAAAAATCATCGTTTTTTACCTTATCTTGCGACGATGTAGAATTCTTCTTTTATTATCTCAGTGAGACTCATTGATTCGAGATGCATTTCTATATCAATGACACAAGACATAATTATTTCCCGTGATATCAAATGAAAGTTGTTTGACTTTCTATCCCTTTCTCACCTCACAGTTTTCAAAAAGCAAACAGTTCCCATGTTTGTTACAAAAGTAAAAGGGAAGTAGAGGAAACCGGAGGAGGGGAGTCAATATTTTTCCTGTTTGGAGAGTGGAACATCATTGGTATGTCACTTTCTGCCAAGGCACTTCCTATTAGGAGTTTTGGGTTCTTATTTTTCTAACAAAACATAAAGTAAATGAAAATTTAAACATCCTATCCAAATTTAATTTTTATTTTAATATTCTCTCCTACATCCTTCCTATCAACTACAGAAATAGTCTGAGAAGTAGGGAAATTAGAAAATACTTGACATGTATAAGGAAAGTCATTCACCTCAGAGAAGCCAACAAATTACTTTCTGGGAAATTAATGCCGGAGTAAATTTCTTCACCAAACTTTTTGTGGAATAAGTCTCTAAGAGAATTCTTGAAGTTAGTTCAAAACTTTTTGGGTTTCATGTTTTGAAAAAAATGTCTAGTGTTATGAAAGTCAAATATGGTGGCTGCCCACCAACTATGCATAGTAATATTTACTGTGTGATAACGTAAGCGGTGATATCAGCATGTAAATAGTGACTGTATGGTACTCCAAAATTACACTACAAACAGACCTTTATTCATTTTTATGTACATCTGATATCAATAAGAGTTTCTCATTCTGCCATCTCTTTCAAGAAATTCTCTCAGTGTTATTTCTTAGTTTTTGAGACACGTTATCAGCACGAGCGCTGTCACAAGCCTGTAGCTACCACTGTAACAAGTCTCTATCTCTATTATCTCAAGATAAAAAAGTAGATTATTCCACTCATCATATTCGTATAACACCACTACTATATATAAAGAGGCTGTGACCTGTTTATAGTAAAGTGGTGTGATTACAAAAGTTATTATTTATGTCTGTATAAACACCCACTGAAAAGTTAACCGAGTAATGTGGCGTGCCTATATTTATTTCATTATTTATTGTTCCATTAATTATATTTGGATAAACACTCACCGAAAGGTTTATCGAGTTATATGGCGTGCCTATATTTATTTCATTATTTATTGTTCCATTAATTATATTTGGATAAACACTCACCGAAAAGTTTACCAAATAGAGTGGCGTGCCTATATTATAACTCATAAATATATGTACTACAATGCATTTATTTTACATCAATGAGTTTCTCTATCTTCTACTGGCTATAAACGACTAGTTTTGCTTTATAAATTGGTGAATTCTAAAAGCCATAACTCACTCCTCAATCTCTCTTCATCCTCAATTTTTTCATCATCTCCACAAGTTTTTCTGTTAAAATTTTCACAACTTTAGTCTATTTTTGAAGTTTATTGTTATCCTCATCATCATTATTATTCTTCTTTTTTTTTTGGAAGAGATGTCTCCAAGTGATTCTCGACTGAATCTTTTACTTCTATTGTTCATTTTTCCCCTTTTGTTTATTGCTATTATTATTGAGATGTAAGTTTTACTATTTTATTCTGAAATAATAAAATTATGATTCTAATTATGTGTATTTTGTTAAAGTTATCACCATATCAAATCTTGCAAAACTTGAGTTCATTCCACTTGATATCACGAAATCTCGAATCAATGGGTCTCACTGAGACAATAAAAGAGGGGAATTCTACAATGTCAAAAGAAAAAGCAAAAGTTTATAGATATCTTGACAAGTACTTAAAATATGAATACCTAACCCAAATGTCCTGTGAAAAAATCTCAAAGAAAGATTTGATCATCAAAAAGTTGTGCTTCCTGGCAGCGATGAATGGAACGTTTTATGTTTCCAAGACTTCAAAAAGTCAGTGAATATAACTCTGCAATATTCAGAATAGGATGAATATCACAGGTGAAATGTTGGAGAAAACTTAGTCCACATTTCATGTATCTCATATAACCTTGCAACAATATCGGTTGCGTGGTTTTAAGAAATATTCTGAACTAATTTAATCTCTTCTGGTGACGGAAAAAATAATAAAATTTTGACAGAATCATCTCTCATCCTACTAGTTCAGCAGCATTTCCAGAACCAATTGTTGCATCCTCAAAAAATTATGGACAAGGATATAACGTGACCGTGGACGCAGTCGAAGTGGTTATTACAACCCTTCACAAGGTCGAAGTGGTTATTACAACCCTTCACAAAACAAGGCTATCCACAAAAGCATCATGTGGAAATACATAATAAAAGAGAAATCCTAAAGATTCTTGTTATAAATGTGATTTCAAAGGGCACTAGTTTCGAATCTGTTAAACACTGAAGCACTTTTGTAAACTTTATAAGACATTGTTAAAAGAAAAAGGAAAGGAAGTAAATTTCTCTTCATGATCTTCAACTCATCTTGATCATTCAGACTTTACTGATGATTTTGTTGACAAGAATACTGGTGATAACTAGATATATGAATGTATTACTATGTTGTCATTTATTTTTGTCAAAATTATCTTTAAATGTAATATTTCATTTATAATAATATATTTGAAATTTTATTCTCATCAAATTATTTATCTTAGCATGAATCTCTATATGGATTATACTAACGATGAAGTCAAGATCAAAATCGGGGATATTTGCATACCAGATGGTGATACAACGCACATTATTCTCAAATATAAAATATACTTCTCTAATCTAAAACCAATAAAGACAAATATCAATACAATATCAGATAGACTTGATTGAAGAAACTGGTAAAGCCAGTTTCATATTACTAAATAATACAAAGTTTTACATAAATAATGCTTTATTTTCACCAAAGTACAAAAAGAAATTATTATGACATATCTTCTTATATATATGATAGACTGCAATTGAAAGAAATATATGAATCTTATTACTTATAAGATCAAGAAAGAAGTGTATATTAAAAAAACTACCAAATCTTTCTTCGAGATTGCATTACAAAAATATAAATATGATTTAGTCACATATAATAGTTAAAGAAGATTCTCAGACATTAACTTTGTGATATGACCGTTTAGGTCATCCAAGTTCAATAATGATACGAAGAATTATTGAAAACTCACATAGATATTCATTGAAGGGCCAGAAGATCCTTTAAACCAGTAAAATTTCATATGAGACTTTTCTCTGGGAAATTAATCATGATAACATCACCAGCTAAAATTAAAACTGAATCACTTACATTTCTTAAACGCATACAACGTGATATGTGAGCCTACACACTCACTCTGTGGACCATTTTAATACTTTATGGTATTGTTGATACCTCTAGAAAATGGTCATGCGTTTGTCTATTATCTACTCGCAATGTGACATTTGCGAGCGCCTCCAGCTTATTGCTAGACCACTTACAAGAACAAAGCTTTTTATTTTTTTGTAGGATCATGCAATTTTACATGTTGCGGAATTAATTCACACCAGACCAAGTACATATCATGAGTACTCATTACAACTGACATTTGGTTAAGAAACAAATATTTCCCATTTAAGAATTTTTAATTGTGCGGTATATGTATAAATTGCTTCACCACAACGTACAAAGATGAATACTCAAAGAAAACTGAGAATATATGTTGGATATGAATTTCCTATCATACGATATCTTGAGCCTCAAACCGGTGATATTTTTACAGCCCTGTTTTGTCGACTATCATTTCAATAAGGCAATTTTTTCAGCATTTAGAATCAGCTGAAAAAAGAGATTACATGAGTGTGAACCATCTTTATTGCATCTTGATCCTCACACAAAATAATGTTAGTTAGAAGTAGAAAAAAATTATGTATTTACAAGAAATAACAAATCAATTGCTTGACGCATTCATTGATACAAAAAGAGTGACTAAATCATTCATATCAGCTGCAAATGCACCTACTCAAATTAAAATCCCAAAAGGACAGTCTGAAAATAAGTTACTAATGAGTCTAAGACACGCCTGAAATGTGGTAGACCCATCGTTTCCAAAGATAAAAATTCTCAAAAAAAAGTAAGCAGATAAGCATGATGACCCCAATATGGAGACCCGATATGGAGGAATGTATTCCAGAAGAAACACAAAATAAGACAAATCAAGAGATAGAAAAAATTGAAAATATAAAAAATCTCTATTGATTATGTCAATAGACGAGGATTATAGCATCGAAATGAGAAGAAAAATGTTAATAAAATATTTTTCTATTCCGTAGCATGTGATATTGTTAACAGAAGTGAAGATCCTAAACCAAAATGTCACTGAATGTCAAAATAGGCATGATTGGATTAAATAAAAAGACGTTATACTCAAGGCACATGTTGTATAAGCGCTTAAGCAAGTATTTGTTAAAGAAAGATATGTGAACAATCCTATATGTCCATCTGTTTTTATTAAGAAAACAACATTTATCATTACTATCTATGTTGATTTAAACATCATTGAAACTCATAAAGAAATTTAAAAGCAATGATGTACTTAAAAAGGAATTTCAAATGAAAGACTTTGGAGAAACCAAATATTGTATTGGTTTACAGATTAAGCACCTTCAAGTAGAATATTTTTGCATCAATTAAACTATATTGATAAGATCTTGAAACATTTTAGCATGAATAAAACAAATCATTTAAGTACTCTAATAGTTGTAAGATCACTGAATGTGATAAAGGATCCATTAAGATAATGTCAATTTTGATCCTGAAATCCCATACTTAAATGGGATTAGAGCTTTTATGTCTCTTGCTAATTGTAGCCAAGCAGATATAGCATTTACTACTAATCTAGTAGCAAGATTTAGTTCAACTCCTACACAGACATTGAAATGAAATTAAGCATGTATTTCGTTATCTTCGAGAAACAACTGATTTAGGTTTGTTTTATCCCAGAGAATCAAAACAGAGAATGATTGGCTATGCAGATGCAGGCTACCTGTCAGATCCACATAAAATTAAATCTCAAACAAGATATGTGTTCGCATAAGGTATATCGATCTTTTGGCGTTCACAAAAGCAAACTTCTAATCACGATGAAGTCATTATGTTCCATGAAGCAAGCCGATAATGTGTATTACTGAGGTCTATGACTCAAGACACATCCAAGCAACTTGTAGAATACCAATCCATATAGATCCAACAGTACTATATTTGAATACAATGTTGCATGTGCCGTTCAAATGAAGCAAGGATACATCAAAAGTGACCGAACCAAACACATACCCTCAAAATTCTCATTCAGCCAAGAGCTTGAAAAGGATAAGAAAATTAATATTCAATATATCTGATCAAGTGATAATGCGGCAGATCTCTTCACAAAGACATTTTTCACTACAACTTTCAGAAAACTTATTCGTGATATCAGAAAGCAACTAGAGAGGGAGCTTACATGACTGTACTCTTTTTCTACTATAGTTTTGTCCCACAATATTTTCCTTATAAAGTTTTTAACGAGACGGCATAAAACATGTATACAAAGATGGTGTACTCTTTTTTCCTTCACTATGATTTTATCCCACTAGGCTTTCCTAGCAAGATTCTTAATGAGACATCATAAATGGTGGGCATCCAAAGAGTGTTATGGAAGTCAAATATGGTGGTTGCCCACCAACCATGCATAGTAATATTTACTATGCGACATCATAAACGATGATACCAACATGTAAATAGTAACTTCATAGAATTCCAGAATTTCACTATAAATAGATCCTTCCTGATTCATTTTATGTAGCTTTGATGAATGCAAAGATTGTGTACTCTTTTTTCCTTCACTATGATTTTATCCCACTGGGTTTTCCTAGCAAGATTCTTAATGAGACATCATAAATGGTGGGCATCCAAAGAGGAGTGTTATAGAAGTCAAATATGGTGGTTGCCCACCAATCATGCATAGTAATATTTACTATGCGACATCATAAACGATGATATCAACATGTAAATAGTAACTGCATAGTATCCCTGAATTTCACTATAAATAGATCCTTCCTGATTCATTTTATGTAGCTTTGATATCAATAAGAGCTTCTCATTCTACTCTCTCAAGAAATTCTCTCTCGTGTTATATTTCTTAGTTTTTACAACAAAGACATTTTTATGGTAATAAGGCATTGATTATCTTTTAGATACCATATTGGATATAGATTACTAAGAAATTAGAATTGGTAGACAAACAAGCATAAAGAAGAGACTCAAAATTTAAAGCATCGACAGAATTGAAAGTCGGTATGAATTTAGATTAGAAAGATTCTACAGTGCGAATGAGCTAGGTATTAAGAATTTCAGATGGAATAGTTAACGGCAAGACATTTTAATGATGGGGATAAGGCTCGTTTTCAATATTCCTGGTACCATTTTGGATACAAGCGTTAAATCAGAGTAATTTCTAAGCGAGTGGATTAGGGGCGGGAGGGCAAGCAAGCTTGACAACGACCAATTAAAAGTTAGTAGGACCATCAAATTATGCAAATTTAACTTATCATAGTTCAAATATTCTGAAGAGTAGCATGCCAAATTATGGGAATAGGTCAAATAATAACAAAGCTAGTCACAAATAATCACTAGCATCGTAGGCTCACATAGTATTAAGAACCAAAGCTAGTAAACCTAAAGGCTCTCTAATATATCTATTAGGTGTAGCATCTCCGTGTTGTGAGCAAAGTTTGAGCATTTCTTCTCAATGTCGGGTTAAAATGGCAATAGATGACATAAAAAGATGCATGTGACCATGTGGGCCCCAAAGTGAGAGGACCAAGATTGAGTAGCCTTTCAAGAAATTCTAGAAAATCTTTGTTAGTGACCGCCTCTCCATATCCTAATCCAAGACGAAGAGATTTAGTGATTAACTGATATTCTTACTTCACATCTTCAATTTAAAGACAAGGTGGCTTCAAATACAAGGTAAACAGGTCTTACATCTCAACATAATAAAAACCATCTTCTCAGAAAGAGACTTTAGCAAAATATAATGAAATCTTTCACAGGTTTTTAATAGAGTTTTGACAAAGAGTTATCACAATCGCTTCTCACAGCCCACAGCTGCATAAACTTATAAGAGGTAGCAGAATAGAACAAAATCTTCAAGATGGAAATCCTAAAGCTTCCTGGATGAGAATTAATACATATACACAGATACATATATACATTATGCATCCTTAATGTTTATTTATCATCTTAAAAGGATGCTTCCAATGAAATATCTCACCCTGCAGCGAATTTCCGGATTGTCTGTTAGTGTGTATCATATAATTTCAATACAATTCAGGAAATAAAGTTCTCATATTAATCAGCAGCTAAGTGAAGAACACATAATGAACAAAGATATAAAATACTATGGAAAAAAATCTAATTGATGCAAAATATGGATCAGAAATTTCGTAAATATCATCAAGAGCACAAACAAATTTCAGCGAAGGAAAAAAGGACCTTAGCGTAATAATCTTTCCAAACACGCCGGGCGATCTGATGACCTCCAAGATCAAAACGCTTTGAATTTGATCTTCCCAATGCTGAGCTCCTCAGACGTCGGATACTGTGTCGGTTGATGCTGAACCAATCTCTGCTCAACAGAATTCCCCCAATCAAAAATTAACAAATTTCCATGAATCTCAAAAACTAGAAAAGAAAATCTGAAAAATTAATCAAAAATCAAACCTCGTCCTTGAGCATGTGAAGAAGCGTGGTCTTTCCCGCGTTATCAAGCCCTAAAAACAAGATCTTGGCCTCTTTCTGCCACAATCCCAAAGAGGCAAGCACGCCATAGAACCAATCTACAAGAAACATCGTTCACGAATTGAATTCGAACAGATCGCTCGAATCGCCGCACAATTACGGCCAAATACAACGGGCTGAGATCGGATCCGGCGATCTAATCGCCGGAATTCAAATAAAATCGCAGGCGAAGGGTTAAAAAATCAGGAGAGAGATCGATTCCGATGAACGAAACCCTA
This sequence comes from Agave tequilana, assembly GCA_038442645.1. Taxonomy (NCBI): domain Eukaryota; kingdom Viridiplantae; phylum Streptophyta; class Magnoliopsida; order Asparagales; family Asparagaceae; genus Agave; species Agave tequilana. The sequence goes on along the minus strand of JAVJIF010033541.1, from coordinate 122,338 downwards.
GAGAGAGAGAGAGAGAAGGAGGGGGGGGGGGAGCCCGAGGAGAGAGAAACAGCCCCTTTGAACCGAGACGAACACGGGATCACGTATCAGTTCTTTCCACCTCTTTTCGGGGCAATTTATAGCGGGGATGCTGAAGCACCGGCTCTGCCAGTTGCAGGATTCGTCCGTGCTTAGGAAATCGTCTGGGAACCGGGAATTGTCGGTTCCAAGGGGTCCTGACCAATAAGAGCACGGGTAGAAGAGGTGCCTCGTCATCTGGAGTATGCTGACCGTCCATAAGGAACCGACGGTTTAGATTGAAGTAAGTATGTGTCGATCTTTCTGGTATTCCGCCGGAACAAATTAGGCTTGATGTATCTTGAGTTGTTTCCCTTAGGATATTTTGGTGGAGTTTATGACCTGATGGTTGATACGGGCAAATAGATTAATCCGCAGGGGTAGAATAACGAAACATAAAAAAAATACCTTAAGCAAGGTTGACAGCGTGATTATAGCATGACGAGGGGCTCTGGCTCACGTGACGCACGTGGGTTGGCGTCCAAGATTAATTAATGCCGTGTTGTAACACATGGGACTGGGACTTATTGGACAAAGCTGTGGGTACAGGTGGCAAGGGAGCCCGATAATCCGATCCGAATTCGAACTGAATTTTTGGATTTGGATGTTAAAGTTGAATCCAGTAGGTTATGGAATCCTAAAGTTGAATCCTGATATCATTTTGTATTCTAAGGATTATTTTTCTATTCCATCAATTTTCATTGTCCGTTTGTAACTGAAACTCTCAATTTTCACTGTCCTAAAGTTCTTACTTTCCTAGTAGTTCTCTTTAGTGGTATTTTTGGTTAGCAGCTGTTTTTAGTCAAAAAATAGTCACTATTATGAGGAGATGAACCATCTGTTTTTAGTCAAAAAATAGTCACTATTATGAGGAGATGAAGTCTGAGATTCACTAAACGACAGGGTCGTTTTTAAGATATAAGGGTCATGTGCGAAAAGTGAACACAGGGCTTTCTCTATATACTTATAAAAAAAAGATATATCACTAGCAATTGTATTGTACTCTTCCAGTTATAATAAGTGGGAGCTAAATAATATATGAAATAATGCACAATAAGGAATTAAGTTTGTAGATGATAAAATTTTTATCAACCAACTAATAATATAAATGTTTCAAAGAAATTAAAAATTAGAAGAAAAAATAAACCAAACAATAAAGTTACCAACCTGATCAAGAGCAGCTATGACTCGAGCGTCTTTAGAAAGAATCATAATTCAGATCAAAACGGCTTCGACTCAAGTTTCTATTATTTCTCGTGCAATTAAACTCTGAAAAGGTTCAATTTCCAAAAGATCAAAAATTGTAGCACTTCAGCCAAAAATTGTAACGGCTTTGAAATTTGAACACTTCAGCCAAAAATTATTTGACCAAAGCACCTGAAACTTCACCTTGCTCGTCGTCAGAACCGCTTTCTTCCCACCATCATCTTGCAACAACGCCCTATATCCTCAGTCGCATCCTGCACCTCCGCAGACCTCGAACAGCACGGCTTAACCAACCAACCAAACAAACATAAACATTGACTGCTGAAGCAAATCAAGAAATTGAAATGGAAATTCTGGAAGCTCGGCAGGAGAAGAATCTACAAATGTAATGTTGCTCGCTCTGCTGGGGTAAGTCGACACCTAATTAACTGCAACTCCCCACGTCGAATCATGGATCACTAAATGAATGGGTTGTCTCAGTGGCATTGCGTCGAACACCTGACCTACAACTCGATCATACATTTCAGCAGCAACACCCCCATCTTTAACTAGACTTTGTTGCATATCCGGGGTTTGGCTGGTCTCAACGAGTTGATCAAGCCCCCAAAAGACCCCCTTTTCATTGATTTCATGAAAAAAACCCAAAGATCCAACCCAACGAACCACCCCAATTTCCACTCCCACCGCCCTCAAACTTGTCAGAGAACCCAGAACCGAGCAAATCGATGGCAACGGCGTCACTGCGCGAGCTCCAGTGGTGGCCAGAGGCTTGAACAATAAGAGCTGTATCCGAGACCGTAGAGTGTTTTCCGTTGAAAATTCAAAGGGGGAAACTCACAAAGTTTTGTAGAAAATTACAAGTAATTGAAAGGAAAATTATAAAGATTTTCTACTATTGTTTCTAGAGAAGTACGTTGGTGAGAGTCTGATCAGTGCGCGATCACTTTGTCCCATTGACCATGCGAACAATCGACCTTAGATGCTATCGTCTGGGAATTCCTTCTCCTCTGATTCGAGAATTCCCTTGATGTCAAGAAGAAATTCTTGATTAATCCAAAGAACTAAGGTGTCGTTACCTTGAGTTTAGTTCAAGGAACTATGAAAAGCATGTCACTGTCTAACACTAGAAGAACATTAGCTCTTTTTGAAGAAGAGGATCTCTCTTTCTCTCTTAATAACGACTGTCCTTATGCTCTCCAAAATTCCTTTCTTGAACTTGAATCTCTTTCAAATCCTGAGTCAAATTTGCTAGTGGGCTATTTATAAGCTAAATAGGAAGTCACAATCCCCTTGATTATCTCCTCATAATGAGGGATGTTAATGGGTGTAACTGCCCATTAAAAGAAGTAATCAATCTCACTGAATAAGTGGGAGAGAAATCGGCAAAAGTTGTTAATTGAGACTAAAAACAACCTATAACGCCTGTCAGGCGAAGCTAGAACAATCAGGCAAAGCTAGCCTATCTGGCGAAGCTGGCCAGTCAGGCAAAGCTATCCTATTTGGCGAAGCTAGCCAGTAAGGCAAAATTAGAACAGTCAGGCGAAGCTAGCATGTCTGGCGAATCTAGAACAGTCAGGCAAAGCTAGCCAATCAGGCGAAGTTAGCTTGTTTGGCAAAGCTAACCTGTCAGGCGAGTCTAGAGTTTTAGCTCTCAGCAAAGTTGTATAAAGCTTCAGGCGAAGTTAACAGATAGCTCTCAGCGGAGCTATGTTAAGCTTCAAGTGAAGCTAGAAGTAAGCTCTCAGCGGAGTTGTACTAAGCTTCAGGCGAAAATAGCAGTTAGCTCTCAGCAGAGCTATGCTAAACTTCTGGCGAAGCTAGGCAATGGTAGCCTATTGGGCAAAATTAGCCCATTGAGCTTAGGCGAAGCTAACTATTAAGTTAGGTTAGCTTTCTTAGGCTTCCCTAGGCCTATGCTTTGCCTACTGATTACTTGGCTGGACTGGTAGGTATAAACGACTGCTTTATTCACCTGGGATGGGCATGAGTTATGCACAATGCAGACTAGTCATCAGCTCATCTACGATTTATCTTTTGAAAATGTTGACTTGTTAGATATTGTTCCGACTATTTGTAGAGCTATTGGGAGTTCATCTTTTATAAGTGTCAACAGAACCCTCTTCAAAGGTTTCGAAGATCTGTAATGGGCTAGTTTGGATATTGAAATAATTTAAATTTATAACTCATTACCTAAATTTTGACATTGCTTAAGTCATTTGACTATTGAAAAGTCATTTTTGGTTATCCATTGATGGATGAAAGAGTCAATTAAACTGGATGGCATTGCATTTGACCAATTATCACCCAAAGGTGATGTGCCACATTTTAAACCTCGTACGAAGGAAGGTTGTATTAGCTCTCGAAAGAACTTAAAGGTGGAGATAGCACTCCATAAGAATTAGCTCTCGAAAAAGTTAAGGGTGGTGATAGCACTCCATGAGGATAATCGGGCCAATTCAGAAGTAATATGGACATGATAGGGCCAATTAGGATAAATTATTAGAGGTTGGTTTGTTCAGAGGTAATTTGGACATAAAAGAGAAAGAGCTAGAATGTGTGAACTTGGTCTAGGGACACATCTATTCAGAGGTTTAATGTTAAGATGATAGACTAAGACACACTAAATTCTGAATCCACTGTTAGAGTTGCAGTGTTAACTTAATAGGTAGCCCGTAAAGGATAGCAAAGGTGAATTGGATCTGGGCACCCATCAATTCAAAGGTAAATTGGACATGACAAACTAAGCAATACCAGGCTCGTAATCCGCTGTTCAGAGATCATAGTGTTAACTTGACAGCTAGCCCGTAAAAGATGCAAGGGTGAATTGAATCTAGGCATCCGTCCGTTCAGCGATAAATTGGACATGACCAACTAAGCGACACCAGGCTCGCAATCCGCTATTCAGAGGTCATAGTATTAACTTGACAACAAACCCGCAAAGGACTGTAAGGGTGAATTGGATTTGAGCATCTGTTGGTTCAGAGAAAAATTAGACATGATCAACTAAGCGACACTAGGCTCGCTATCCTGCTCAGCGGTCATGGTGTTAACTTAACAGTAAGCTCGTAAAAGACTGCAAGGGTGAATTGGATCTGGGCACTCGTCGATTCAGAGGTAAATTGGACATGACCAACTAAGCGACACCAGGCTCGCAATCCGCTACTTAGAGGTCATAGTGTTAACTCAACATCAAGAACTCTCGGTCCTGTCAGGGGAAAGGACAATTGGATTTTAGACTCGTTTGTGTAATCACCTAGAGGGGGGTGAATAGGTGATGGCTAATCTAATGGTCAATTAATGCAGAATTAAAAACTTATTAAACTAAACACCAAGTATAACACAATAATGTATCCGGATTCCCCGTGAAGGGCTCTGTACTAACTCCTCAAGATTCCTCTAAATAAGAGTTGAGGTGCGGCGTTGGCTCTCTTGGTTGAATACTAGTGTTAGCTAACAATCCCCAAGCATATAACAATATGAGCACAAATATATATATCAAGCATATAAAGATGAAAGCAATATAAGCATGCAATATATAAAGACAAGAAGAGATAGAGAAAGAGCAATCGCAAACACTGGAGATTTGTTTCGAGGTTCGAGCACACTTGCTCTACGTCCCCGCCTTCAATACTATGAAGGATTTCCACTAAAATCGATCCACTGGATCACTTGGTGCCGCAACACCTACAAGCTCTTTGGACTCTCTAGTCCCTCTCTTGTTCCCGCAAGAACACACCACAAGCCCACTAGCTCGCCGAGGCCGCACCTCAAACACCGAGTGTGGGACACGGAAAAAGAGTGGGAGGTGTAAATTTCCTTGAATCAGATGAAAAATTACAACAGACTAATCTTCCGGTTACAAGGGAGGGAGGATGTTGAAGCTTGAATCCCCCCTTTGTTTAGTGCTAGGTTCTTCGTGTGGCGGTGGAGAGTGAATCTTGTTCTCCGTTGACCAGATAACCGTCTGGACCGTCAAGGGATCTTCTCCTTGGCAGGTAGAAGGAGTAACTCAGCCCCGTCTACCAAAACTCTAAAAGAGAAGGTAGGCGAAGAGCAACTTGTACGCAGCAAGTTAGCTTGAAGAGTCGAGCTCTCTCTCTGTATGTGTCGCGTCTGTTGATATCTCTCGGTCTCTTTATGTCTCTTGATGCCGATCGCCAAAAATTCGACCCCTTCTTCATAGCGACGGGGCTATTTATAGAGGTCCCAGGGGTGAACGTGCCCCCTGAAAACGCTCCACAATGAGGGCCAACTTCCCCGCTACATGGGCGGTAACTAACCCACGTGCTTGCTAAAGACATGCCACGATGGGGGCTGATCTCCCTACGTGTGGGCAGTGATTGGTCCCTTAACCAAGGCGGTTATAACTGAGACGCGGGTGTCAGGCCAACGCGCCTTGATGCTGAGACGCGGGTGTCAGGCCGACGCGCCTTGATGCTGAGACGCGGGTGTCAGGCCGACGCGCCTTGATGCTGAGACGCGGGTGTCGAGCCAACGCGCCTTGATGCTGAGACGCGCGCCTTGATGCTGAGACGCGGGTATCGAGCCAACGCGCCTTGATGCTGAGACGCGGGTGTCGAGCCAACGCGCCTTGATGCTGAGACGCGGGTGTTGAGCCAACGCGCCTTGATGCTGAGACGCGGGTGATAGTCCCTCGCGTCTAGAGCTTGAAACTTTGCTTTTCAATGGCTTGTCCTCCAGTAACTTTTGGACAGCCTACAGAACCCCCTCCAAAGTTTCGATATTCCGCAGTTAACTGGGACGGATTTCGAAATACTTTGGATTTTAGCCATATTTGCTTTCATGACTGGACTGTTAGTGCTCCGGGTTTGATCTATTCTGGAGTTGGTCTTCGTGAGTGTACTGTTGAACTCTTTGAAGCCACCGGAGTTGATCATGTTGAGTGTCTAGATACACAGTCTAAACCTCCCCGTTTGCTTTTAAGTCTGTCACGGGTGCGCTTTAAGCCAGGAGTGGTTGGTCTTCTGCTTGTACCAGTGTACTGTTGAACTGATTCGCAGAAGCAGGGACTGAACGCGGGTTCCTTTTTGAAAAGCAAAGATGAGACTGCTTTAAAGACGCGACTTCTTAGCGAGACGCGACCTTTTGGCAATGGAAACGCGACTGATCTTCATAAGGCAGACGCGATGTTCAGCTGAAGACGCGAACTTCGGAGAGACGCATCTTTTGAATATAGACGTGATTGTCTGGGCGCATTTATGGCGGTGCTGACGGGGCATATCCATCGAAGGGACATGGCCGTCGGGTGCGAGTCCATGCCACGTCATGATTGCGCTGCCAGTTGGCCTGGGGAACCGACGGGATTTCACCTTTTGGCGCGCGGATTTCCTGGCTCATTAAATGATCCGTGCCACGTGTCGAGCGACGATTCGCCAGCGGAGTCGTGGCGCATGATCTTCTCTGTGCGTTAAAGTGATTTTGTTCCACGCGTCGAACAGAGATTCGCCGCAGAATTCATCGGGCCATACGCTGCGTATCTTCGCGAATCCTTGTGCCTATAAAAGGCCACAGTTAGGAAGATTCCTCTTCTTCTCCGAACGCACTCGCTGATAAAATTAAGAAAGAGAATTTCCCCTTCTGTTCATCTGTTTAATCTCGGATTGACTTAGCAATGGCACCCAAGACCAAGCCGACTGCTTCTTCTTCAAAAGCGACCGTCGCCGAGGCCCGGAGGGGCAGCTCCTCCTCTGCGCAGGATGTTGTTCTCCAAGGTCTCCAAGGTAAAATGCCTTTTAGGCGTGAATTTCGCCATTAAAGGAATTTTAACTCGTGTTTGATTCCCAGACGCAGTCTTTGGGTTGATAACCGAGGCGCGGGTTTGATGACCCGGTGCCATTAGGTCCTGCCTTTTGGACCCTTCACTTAGAATATTTCTAATTGTGAAGGGTTTAAATGCGGACTTTGATCCTTGCATTCTGCAACATCAGGTGCTAGTTCTTACGGTCTGGCGCCTGAGTCCAAGTACTTGAATCTCATAAGTCTTGGTTTGCAAAACGCGGATCTTGCAGGTCTGGACGCGGATTTGATAATTCCTGCGTCCAGTATCTCTTCTGCGTTTGGACGTGGATTCGCAGGTCTGGACGCGGGTTTAATAATTCGTGCGTCCAGTATCTCTTCTGCGTTTGGACGTGGATGCGCAGGTCTGGACGCGGATTTGATAATTCGTGCGTCCAGTGTCTCTTCTGCGTTTGGACGTGGATGCGCAGGTCTGGACGCGGATTTGATAATTCGTGCGTCCAGTGTCTCTTCTGCGTCTGGGCGTGGATGCGCAGGTCTGGACGCGGATTTGATAATTCGTGCGTCCAGTGTCTCTTCTGCGTCTGGGCGTGGATGCGCAGGTCAAATCCGCGCGTCCAGTGTCTCTTCTGCGTCTGGGTTATGAACACTTAGCATTTTTTCCTTGCTTTTGATAAAGTATCTAACTAAGTGTCCTTTTCTTTTTGCAGCGTCACACCTTACTACTTCACTCGCCAAGACGCGCCACTTTGGACATGTAGGTGGTGCTGACCGGGACTTGACCTTTGTGCTACAAAGGACTGTCCCTGTGACTGCTGACCAGTCGCAGGCTCGTGAGGAGAGGCTCTCGAATGTTGACATGAGGACTCTTCGGGTGCTTATGACCGATGCAGCATTCACAACGGATGCTGGCATCAAGCTGGAGAAGCCTGCCTTCTTCTTCGGAGATCCTATCCACGATGGCGGCTATCGCGTGTATGACGGAACTTACAAATGGCTCCGTCAAATAAGGGGTGGAAGATTCTTTCTTCCGGGCATGGAGAGGATGTTCCCGCTGTCCTATTTCCAGTACATGTCCGTCCCTCGGAAGATGGAATGGGACCTTTCTCGATATGTCCCTGAGATTACTCTCGGTGATTTGGGCTCCCATAAAGTACACCGTCATGATAGTCATGACAGGTCGGTTATCGGCCTTTTCCCTGGGTCGCGCAAGTCTGAGGTTCCGGCTGGAGAGATATCACACCTTGGCACTACCTTCCTCAACGCATTCATGGAGGCGGAGGGTGATTATCCGATTGGGTTCCGTGCGCCCGGGTGGGTCCATTTCACGGAGAACTATTGGTGGGGCAGGATGGTCGGCTTTGTCCTTACCGAGCTTGGGAATCTGCTAAAGCGTGTGGGACTGTACTCAGCAGTCAGGGCCGTGCAGTGGGGGATCCCTCAAAGCTCTCAGAACTTCTTCGGGGTTCTAGAGCGTTATAATTCTTTGACGGGGACGTTCTTCACTCCGGTCGGGGAGATGGGCCTCGCTCTGCACGAGCTGCATGAAGTCTCAGGATTGGCAACAGGGGACATTCCCTATGAGGAATATGTCCCGACCACTGTGGAGCTTCACCTTTTGAAGGAGGAGTATCCCCTAATATATGAGACCTACTGGGAAGTGCTATGTCACTTTCACATTTGCGGCCAGATAACCAAATGGCGGTCGCAGGGAGTCAAGCAACTGTCTTGGGCCAGTTACTTGTTCAACAACGTCAACACCAAAGACCATCTGATAACCCGATTGGCTCCCAGCTCCGATAGGGAGATTGAAGACAGGATCGACCAGGCTTCTGACAGTTTCTACACCACGGAGTCGAACGAGGACGGTTTTGACCCTGACTTGGTTTTTGAAAGCTTTCACCACCAAGCCCGGACCCCTATCTCCGATCGGGCGCTGTTGGCGGGCTTTCTGATGTTGTGGCTGAAGCGTTGTGTGGTGCCCACGCTGCCACATGAAGTTATTGTTGCTGACGTGGTGTACCCGGCGGTACTCCTGGCTCATGGCAACCCCATAGCCCTTCTCCCGGCCGTGGCGGCTGGTATTCAGAGCGGGCTGCGGGCGCTAGCTAAGAATTTCTGCGAGCCACCAAAAACTGCAGACTCCGAGGGAAAGCTGTATGTTGACTCAGAGGGGAATCCGACGGTGAAGCGTCCCAACCCTCGGGTCGAGCTGCCTTACACGTACCTCATGGCTTGGTACGTGATGCATTGCCCTTCCTTGATGACGGCGGTGCGTTGGAGGGAGAGTTCTGTCCCTTTTGTACAGCGGTTGGAGGGTTCGAACTGGCGTGATCCTTATATATATTACGTCCGGAAGTGCCTTTCAGATCCTGCGAACTACCAGCTCAATCGTTGCCTCCCCCAGATCCCTGGTGCATCTTTCGGGGATCTACTTATTGATTCCGCGGGCCCAGATGATTTCACGAGGCTATCCACGGGAGCCTTCTGGTGGTTGCTCAATATTCGGCCCGGATATGTGCTTTTCCGGCAAGGGACGTCATGCACCATTGAGCCGTACATGCCGAATCGCTTCGCTCAACAGTTCGGCTATGATCAGCTCTATGTTGGGAACCCCAATGCTCGACTCGCCTTCGAAGGGAACCTGTTCGAGGGTGCTCGGGCCTGGTACTACAGTGTGGCTGGAGGGACGGGAGCAACTTTTCGTCTACCTCTCGAGGGGCCCAAGTGCCATATGAGCCTCAGCTTCTGCACTTGGTACTCCCAAGCCATCCAGACACCAGACTTTTTTCCGGTGTCTTCATGCATCGAGAGCATCAATGCAAGTCTCGAGGCAAGGACAGAGTCCGGTAAACCGTCGAAACTCGTAGAACAGTACCTGAAGGCCCAGAAGGAGGTCGGGAGAAGAACGAGAAGGGAGCCACGAGCCACGGAGCCACGACCACCAAGGGCGGAGCCGCAAGCGACTAAGGCGAAGCCGCGAGCAACAAGGGCAGAGCCGCAAGCAACTAAGTCTCGACAGGCGGTGAGCAAGCGTCGTCAGGGCTCTACTTCTACTGTTGGGCCTGCCCATAAGAAGGTGCGGAGAGACTTGGCGCAAGCAGTTTCTCTACCAGCGGCCATCCCTTCTGGTGTCAGGGAACTGAGGGAGGAGGATATAGCTGAAGAAGAAACTCTTCTAGTCCGTGTTCCCAGGCGCTTAGCAGAAGCCACGGGTCTACGGAGGAATGGGAGCTTGTTGATCGATCCACCGCCACTGACGAGGATGAGCAGCTAGAGGTCGACATCATGAGCGGAGGAGATGTCGATATTCCGGGGATTTTAGCTCATCCCGAGCCTTCTTCTACTCATGAAAGAAGAGATGAGACACAGCAGTCGGGGTCTCCTTGTGTCTTCATCTCCAATCCTCGGGCAATTGATCCCAGTCCTACCACTGGGGTAATTGGAGGCAAGGCTCCGGTTGCAGAGCTTCCTCGCGTTGAGCTGTCTTCTTCCTCGTACTCAGGGGAAAGCGAGTTTGAAGACAAGGTCGACTACGGTGATGAACCCACTCTTCCTGATCCGAGCAAGTTCTCCCATATCTCGGAGGAAGAAATGTACGGGGGGAACCGTTGACGGCGCCATCACCGTTGGCGACAGTTGCTCCCATTGCAGGTACTTTCACCCGATTTCCTCTTCAGTTTTGAAGAAGGTGTCTTAACATTCTTCTTTTACGTTGCAGGGTTGGCTGAGGATGCCGAGACTACAACCTCCTCGCATATCGAGGAGATGGTAAAAGAGGTGACCCGGCTCGAAGGAGTTGAGGCTTCGGTTGGCGCGACAACTTCGGAAGGGGCGATTGCGGAAACTAGGGAGCCCTCCGCTTTGCCGGAAAAGGATGTACCCACTGAGGCTGGGGAAGCTCTCGCTCTGCAGGATTCACCCAAGGGTTCGCTATCTCTGGACCTCCCAGGTGGTAAGGAAGTTCTGATATTTTGAATGTTTCGCTTTTCACCTTTGTGGCTAATGTTGTGATCATTTGCAGAGAGAACTAAGGGGGCTCAGGTGGAGAGTCCAATGATTGATATCCCTCCAGAAGGCCACACGGCTCAAGTCTCTGCTGAAGTTTCTGAGGAGGAGGTTCCTGCAAAGATAGCACCTCTGGAAACGCCCGAGGCTACTTCTGCTCTAGCCGTATCGGTGGTCAGCACAACTCTTGTGCGAGAAGATCCGCCTTATCCCGTGACAGAAAGGGGTCGGGAAGCTTCCCAGGTGGTGACGATATGGGGGAACTGGCACGCCAGATGGTGCAACAATTCTTTGCTTCGATGGGATCATGTATTGATCTCATCTTACGTGGAAGCAGCTCCTTCAATTTTGCCCGGACGCTTCTCAGAAATCTGGCCGAGAACGTCGAATTAACCAGAGGCCCCTCACTTGCCCAGGCGTGTCTGCGGGTGGTGGAGCAACTGGGAGACGACCTGCACGAGCTGAAGTCTTTGGAAAATGCCAGCTCTTCTAGTGAGGCCCAGGCTACCCTAACCCGGCTCTTAGCTGCTCAAGAACAAGAGCGACAGGAGGCAGAGGCACAAATAGATGCAGAGATCCGCAGTCTCGAATATTCCCAGGCTGAATGTCAGAAACTAACTGACGATTCAAGGGAATCCGAGATTGTCATGCAGAGCACGGAGCACGTCATCATCAGTGCTCGGGACACCATTGCCAAGGCTCGGGACACCATTGCCAAGGCAGAAGCTGTGCTTGCGATCAATGAGAAGAAGCTTGTTACCATCAAAGAGGAGCTTGCGGAGCAACAGGCGGCTAAGGCGCGAGCTGAAGAGAGTCTGTCTCTACATTCTTCCAGGGTGGAATCTCTGCGAGCGCAGCTGGCTGCAAAACCCTTCCTATCTGAAGAGGAGCTGCGGGTCCAAGCCATGATGGAGGCTGAGAAGGCACGTCAGATCAAGATGCATCATCTCAGGGAGCAAATCCGTTCCTTGGCGAACCAGGACATTTAGCCTTCTTTTCTTTTCTTTTTTTTTTTAAAGAAAAGGACACTCTATTTATCAGAGTGTTTGTATCCACTTTTGATATAAAAAGGACATTTTTTTTGTTCCATCTTCTTTGCTTAGCTGTGGATGAATCCAACTTCTTGATCACTGGCTGTGAATACTGAACTTAGGTAAGACTAAGTTCTTTCAATGAAACGCAGCATCGACTCGCGGCCTCTGTTCACAGGGAGACGCGGGTATCAGTTCAGAAGGACTTGGGCAGAGCCAAGTTTTTTTTGATGAAACGCAGCGTCAATCCATAGGGAGACGCGGCCATGAGTTCAGAAGGACTTGGGCAGAACCAAGTTTTTTTTTTTTTTGATGAGACGCAGCGTCAATCCATAAGGAGACGCGGCCATGAGTTCAGAAGAGCTTGGGCAGAACCAAGTTCTTTTGATGAAACGCAGCGTCAATCCATAGGGAGACGCGGCCATGAGTTCAGAAGAGCTTGGGCAGAACCAAGTTCTTTTGATGAAACGCAGCGTCAATCCATAGGGAGACGCGGCCATGAGTTCAGAAGACGCGACATCCGTCTGTAGGGAGAGACGCGAATCTGCTTCGCTAGGAAAGACGCGGATCAAGCAGACGCGAGGGACGCAGCCTTGTGCATTTTCCATTAATCCCAAAATGGACTAAGTGTTCTCCTTTAAAAAGGACCCCGTTTGCTGAGGGGACGCGATTTTGCATCACGCGGACATTCCTCTAGGACGCGGGTGGTCTCATCCAATCTGGGGAGGGGACGCGAATTTTGGATACGGTTCTTCAGTCTGCGTCTTGTTGTAACCTCCCAGGCGTTACATACAGCCTGTCATAAAGATTTGATGTGATCTTCAAATCTCTATTGATGACCGGGAATGCAGATTTTCCGCTGTTTCCCGAAGCGATTATCCACGCGTCGGCTTCTTATTGGTCTTGAGCGTTAATTCCCTTTAATGAGAAACCGATGCGGGTGGTTGGAGATTGGTGCCTGCGACGGTTTTCGAAGCGGCGTTATACGCGTCAGTCCCTTATTGGACCTTGACAATCGTGCGGTCATTAAGGCCGGCGGTTCAGATTAGGAGATCATTAATTGCAGTTATCGGGGGCTGCCTATAAATAGGGCGCACCCTCTCCCTTCAACCCAATCTTTGGACTGTTTTCTTTTTGAGAGCGAGCGCTCTGAGAACCTTCATCCTCTTCAGAGTATTGTCTCCATGGATGAGGATGGCTCTGTGGATGAAGATGACCCAGGGCTTGTATGCTCCTGTTTGGTCTCTTCGGGGCAGAGTGTCTCTCTGATCATCTTGCACGTCCGCGTCTGGGCGCAGAGAGCCCGACTCTTGGTAGAAGCCTCTGTTGGTACGCCGTCCCGATTAGCCATGATATTTTAATCTACCACGGCCTGTACCTTGGCATCATCATTATCTGGACCCCCTCACGAAGTCTGTGTTGGTGCATTCCTTCTGGAATTTGCGCCACAGACTCGAACTTCTCTGGACGCGAGTGCAGGGGTCTTTGGCACTTGGCGCTGGCTTTGTTCACAAAGCTTGCGTTTCAAAGCCACTGTCTTGGGGCGTTTTATAGCCACTGCCTTGGACGAATTCCAAAAAGGTTTCAGACCCGAGCCTTGCAACTCTTGTTCACTCAACAAGGAGATGGCAACTTTCGGCGTCTGTGCCTTTTTGGCGTCTGTGCTTTCGACTTGGGCGCAGAATGAGACCGCGTTTTGATTTGCGTTTGTCTCTGCTGACGCAGCAGTTTGGCTCACTGCGTGGGTCATTCCCGCGTCTGCTTGGCTGACTGCGTGGATCATTCCCGCGTCTGCAGTCTGCATTTGCGACTTAGTTTTTCTCTGTTGAAACATACTAAGTTGCAGATTGTTCTGATTCTTTTGTTTCATTTCTTGCAGGTAGACTTGCTGGTTTGTTGGGCCCCTGGAAGGATGCTTTGGCCGGCGAACTTGTTCGATGTTCACCTATAAGAGAGTATATTATGGTCCTCGTCACCTATAAGAGAGTATATTACGTCTCTGATGAGGACCCAACCCTCGCCAAGGTCTCTTCAGATCTGCTTCGCCATTCATGCCTGCTGGCAAGAGATGGTCAGGCTATGCATGACGGCGATGAGGGTTCCGGCGGTTGTGGTGGCGGACAAGATCCTCTTCCTCTCCCACTCCAGAAGTCACATCAAGGACAGCCCATGTCCGTTGGATGGTCTGCTGGGGGAAAGAGACGCTCCTGAACGAAGGGTTGCAGGACTTTCTGTTGCCACCAGACCTCAAGAACACCATTGCTCTTAGCTTAGTCAGCTAGGGCGCTTTCGATGTTCCACCGTGTAATCGGCTCCAACCGTCACTACAGTTTGGGGCCTCTCCACAATGTCCTCTACTTGGAATCAGATGCAGCTTTGAGGAGTGAGTGCAACCTCTGGGAGAGAGAGGGACTTCTTTGTAGTCCTTAATTGTAATGCTCAATCTCATGGCATAAGAGAGCGTCTGGACTGTAACACTCAATCTTATTGTATAAGAGAGCGTTTTGTATCACTTTCATTTGCCTGGATCATCAATAAAAGTGACATTTTTCTTTTTGCCTCTTTCAGTGTCTTGAACTTTTGTGTTCAGTTAGACTCATAGAAGTAAAAGAATCTTTGACTTTGTTAAATTTATGATGATAACTTTAATAAGTCAAATTTTGTAAGAAAAGATCCTATTTCAGGAACTCTCACAATACTGTCAGAGGTGTGATATTAACTTGACAGGGATGAAATGACTTTTTGATGGACCTGCCACTTTGTAATAGAAAGTGACAAGTAGAATTTGGTACCCCCAGCGAGGGTGAACTCTGATCAGAGGTTTAGAATTAACTTAATCGAGTTTAGCTGGGGATTTTGATGAAAACACTGTTAATTGGTGTAATATTAACCTAACAATGTTTTTAGGTGGACCTGTTATTCTATTGAAGAGAATAACAAGTGAGATTAGACTCGTGGAGAGTCTAGGAAGGTTTGTTACCATCAGAGGTGTGATATTAACTTGACGGGCTGAAAGTGATCTTGTCGGAAGTGTAATGTTAACTTGATAAGGATGCGAGTCAGAGGTGTGATATTACCTTAACTCAGAAGTATTTCAGTTTTGTTTAGGAAAAACTGAGAATGTCACTGCCATAGGTGTGATGTTTAACTTAACAGTGAGGTAATGCTAGAGGTGTAATGTTGAACTTAGCATTGGTCATCTCGACTTGGACAAGGAAGTCGAGGAAAGGTCATGGCCATAGGTGTATTGTTGAACTTAGCGATGACTCAGATGCTAGAGGTGTAGTGTTAACTTGGCATCATTCATTTCAGCTTCGATGTGGAAGACTGAAGAAAAGTGACTGTCAGAGGTGTAATATTAAACCTGGCAGAAACTTGAAGTACTGCTTAGAGGTATAATGTTAACTTAAACAGTAGTTTTGTCAGAGGTGTGATATTAACTTGACAAGAATTGGCTTGAGCCGAAAACAGTTTGAGGACCTGTCATTCTATGGATGAGAATTGACAGGTGAGATTTGAAGTGCCAGAGGTGTAGTGTTAACTTGGCAAAATGTAGAGTTGACAAGCAAGATTTGTACTCTACAAGGGGTATCTCATTACCAGAGGTATGGTGTTAACTTGGCAACGATTGTTTGTTTGTGGTCCTACCATTCCGTGGATGAGAATTGGTAAGGGATTTTGGAGGAAAGAGTGGAATCAAGTCCACTTAGGATTTTTAGCAAACCCCCAGCTATCAACGGATTTGAGGTGCCTTTACCAACTACCGTTTGAGTTGGGCTAGCCATGCTATTCCCCTCAGCATGATGAGTTGTCGAAGACTTATGTTGGACTTAAAAGCTAACATTTTCTTCTATCCTTAGCCGTCGGGGGCGTCGGATCAAATGGGAACGTGTCCCTTAGGATTTTTAGCAAATCCTTAGCTGTCAACGGGTTTGAGGTGCCTTTACTAACTACCGTTTGAGTTGGGCTAGCCATGCTATTCCCCTCAGCATGATGAGTTGTCGAAAACTTATGTTGGACTTAAAAGCCAACATTTTCTTCTGTCCTTAACCGTCGGGGGTGTCGGATATTGATGAAGAAGCTCTTCTTGTTTTGATCAGAGGTGTATTTTTAACTTGATCAACGGGAGAATACCATTTAAGGATAGTACTTCTTCAGGAACCTGCCATTGATTGGCATCATAAGTGTATCGCCATTCGAGGTTATGAGGCGATATGATCCATTCGAGTAGACTGACTCTACCACAAATGGTCCTTCCCATTTGGGTTGGAATTTTCCTTTTGTCTTGTGCGTCATCACCATGGGTCTTCTGACGGCTAAGACAAGATCGCCTTTCTTGAAAGTTCGTACTTTAACTTTCTTGTTGAAGGCTCTGGTGATTCGAGCTTGGTAGAGCTCGATTTGCTGTTGGGCTTGCAGACGCTTGTCGTCTAAGGCCTCCAGTTCCTGGAGTCGCTGTCGATGCTTCTCCTCTGTCGTCATCTCTGTTGTCAAGGCGACGCGTAGAGATGGAATTTGGATTTCCAGGGGAAGCACGGCTTCACATCCGTATACCAAGGAAAACGGCGTGGCCTTTGTCGGGGTTCGCACTGTTGTGCGATAGGCCCATAAGCATTCGCCTAGTTTGTTGTCCCAGTCGCATTGACTCTTCGAGACGAACTTTTTGAGAAGCTTGCCAATGGTCTTGTTGAAAGCTTCTGCGAGGCCATTAGCGGCAGGATAGTATGCCGTTGAGGACACACTCTGGATTCTGAACTTAGCGCAGAATCTCTGGAATGCCTGGCTGATGAACTGGGGTCCATTGTCATGGACAATCCGCCGAGGTACACCGAAACGGTAAATAACGTGATGTTTTACGAACTTGATCACGTTGGACGACTTGACCTCCTTCAAAGGAATGGCTTCGGCCCATTTGGAAAAGTAATCAGTTATTGCTAGAATGAACCGATGTCCCTTTGATGATGGTGGGCTGATAGGACCAACCACATCCATCCCCCACATTTCAAATGGCCATGTAGAGGTCGTAGAGTGGAGGTACCCTGGTGCTTGATGGATAAAATCTCCATGTATTTGGCAAGCGTGACATCTTTTGGCATAGGCGACGGCGTCGGCAACCATCTTGGGCCAATAGTAGCCCAATCTTTGGAGTCGATGTGCCAGTTTTGGGCCAGGTTGATGGGCTCCGCACGTACCGTCGTGAGCCTCTTTCAATACCTCCTGGGCCTCTTTTGGTGAGAGGCACCGGAGTAAGATCCCGTCATGCGACCGACGATACAATGTTCGTGTAATCGCATTATAGTAAAACTTAGGGGCTTTCCTTCGAATGGCAGCCGCCTCTTTGGTGTCTTCAGGCAGGATTCCGTACAAGACATAGACGATGTAGGGGAATCGCCAGTCTTTAAGCTCTGGACGGGCCGACAATTCCAGCACTTCTTTGCCTCGACAATCTCCCTTTGACTCCTGATAGTCCTCGAGAGTATTTTTCGGGCAATGCAAGTCGTGGCTGTAGACGAATATTTTCTCCATTGCTCCGGCTGGAAGGGCTAGGGAGGCTGCAAGGGATGCGAGTGCATCGGCGTGCGCATTTTGCCTGCGCGGTACATGGTCGATGTAGAAGTTAGCAAACCCCTCGGCCATGCGGATAGTTGCGTTGTAATAGGGTACTAAGTCTTCATGTCTGACTTCGTACTCCCCGCGAATTTGGCTGACGATGAGTTTAGAGTCACCGTATGCCTCGAGATTTTTAACGCCAATCTCATCGGCGAGCTGCATCCCGATCAATAGAGCATTGTACTCCGCCACATTGTTGGAACAAGGCTCCGTTAGCGAGACAGCTCGGGGGATCACATAATTTTGTGGGGAGACAAGTACTACTCCTACCCCCGCTACTACGTGTCCCTTGGGGCTTGTCCTTGATGCACCGTCGAAGAAAAGTTGCCACACTTGACTTTCGAACGATGTCTGAGTCAGGTAGACTTCGGCCACTTCGTCTGGGAGATCCTCGTAGACTTTGGCTGCCCTCGGATCTGGGTGTTCAGCTAGGAAGTCTGCCACCGCTTGTCCCTTAATGGCTTTCTGCGGCAGAAAGTGCATATCATACTGGGATAGCAACATGGCCCATTTTGCCAGCCGGCCATTTAGTGAAGAAGGCTTTGTCATAAGTAACCTCAGGGGGTTGACTTGATATGACATTTATAGTCTGGCCTACCAGATAGTGTCGCATTTTCTGAATGGCGAACACTAGTGCCAAACATTCCTTCTCGATCGGGTTGTACCGATGTTCGGCTCCGATCATTGTTCTACTCAGATAGTAGATTGCCTGTTCTCGTCCTTCTTCATCATTCTGAACTAGTAGAGCTCCCAAAGAATGGTCCATTGCCCGGACGTACACCAGGAAAGGCTTTCCGGACACCGGGGCTGCAAGGACTGGTGGTTGGGTGAGGTATTGTTTGATTTCCTCAAACGCTTGTTGGCAAGCATCGTCCCAAATGAACGAGACACCCTTCTTCATCAACTTAGCGAAGGGCTGGCATCTTCCGGAGAGGTTTGAGATGAACCTGCGGATGTACGCCAATCGACCCTGTAAACCCCAAAGTTCCTTGAGGTTTCTCGGGGGTTGCATCTCTTGGATAGCGCGGACTTTCTCCGGATCCAAATGGATTCCTGTGGAAGTCACAACAAATCCTAGGAATTTGCCACTGGCTACCCCCAGGAAGGACTTGGTGGGGTTCATCTTCAATTGATGAGCCCGCATGATGTCGAAGACCACCTTCAGATCAGCTATGTGATCTCTTTTAATGCGACTTTTCACCGCAATGTCATCGACATAACATTCCACCGTTTTGCGCATTTGCTGATGGAAAATGACATTCATGGCCCTTTGGTAGGTTGCCCCCGCATTCTTCAGTCCAAAAGGCATGACAGTATAGCAATATACCCCTAGAGGAGTCCTGAAGGAGGTATGCTTTTCATCATCAGGATACATTTTGATTTGATTGTATCCTGAGAATCCGTCCATGAAGGACATTCGTTCGAATCCACAAGTATTGTCAATCATAACATCTGTGATTGGCAATGGGAATTCGTCTTTGGGGCAGGCCTCGTTTAGATCGCGGAAGTCGATGCAGATCCTGATCTTCCCGTTCTTCTTGGAAACGGGGACGATGTTGGCTACCCAGTCGGGATGTTGTTCTTCCCTGATGAAGCCAGAATCAATAAGTTTTCTGACTTCTGATTGAATTGCCTCCATTATTTCTGGGCGAAACCGTCGCTGTTGTTGTTTGACAGGCTTTACGTCCGGATTGATGTTGAGGCGGTGCATGGCCACTTGAGGATCAAGTCCTGGCATGTCCTCATAATTCCAGGCGAAGACGTCTATATACTCTTGTACAAGAGATATTAGATCCTTCTTCTCTGAAGGTGACAGGCCGTCACTTATGAAGATGGGCTTAGGGTTAGCCTCATCCCCTAGGTTGATCTGAACAACCTTGTCTTCTGTGGGTGGCTCACGCTGTTCAAAGCGGGTATCCCAAAGAGCATTTAAATGTTTGATCCAAGGATCTGTATCAGATTGGATCATTTTTTCATTTCATCTTCCAGGTGGCTTGTCGAAACCATGTTCACTGAAAGTTCCTTGAAGATGTTGCCGACACTGACATCTGACTCCCAAGATGATGTGTCTGAAGAGTGATCGTTGCTCGACGATTCTTGAGAATCGGAGGCTGATGGGACCGGAGTTGATACATAGCCCAACCCCGGCGCGTCCGATGATAATAATCGGGGGCCTTCCCTTTTGGCACAAAGGATCGAAGTAGCGTTCTCCTTCCTCTGCCGAAGTTCAACCCGGGTCTGTTGGTTAGATCATACCCCATGCACTTCATCATTTTGAGCGCTTTTGGTTCATAATGACTGAGCTGAGGGGATTCCTCCTCACTTTCCGATTCTTCGCGGGGTGTTGGTTCAGTCGTCATTCGCCCAAAAAGGATTGGTTTTTGGCCTTTTCGTCTTGTCGGAACCATGAATATAGATTCCTGCGCATCACCATTATCCTGGTATGTCCCGAAAGATGAATTTACTGGTACATGCAATGATGTCAAAGCATCCATTGCCGACCAGATGTCATCGTCTACGTCGGTACTAGTATCCGACGGTATTGAATCGGATGCACACGCAGAAAAATACTCGAAGTCTAAATTCTCATTAATATACCAACCGCCTGCATCGTCGGTGGTATTATCAACATCGAGCTTATTAGTGCTCTTTACAAGTGGTTCCAACTTCCACAGGCACTCTTCTTGCTCGGGCTCAGTGTCAGCCTCATTACCAGAGTCTGGCACCTCTAGTTGCGGGGTTTCATCCACCGGATCCTGATATAGGAGGGAGTCCGTGAAATAATTTTCGACCCCCTTAAACGGATACCTTTCGGCAACCAACGTTTGCACCTTCCCACTCGCGTCAATGTATTTCATGACTTGGTGAAGAGTGGAGGGAACGATGGAGTTGCGGTGGATCCATGGTCGTCCCAGCAGCAGATTGTAGGCATCGATGACGTAGCACGTCACCTCCAACTTGAGGCTCCCAATCTGGCACTTGAGCTTGATCTTCCCCATCGGACGGGTGCCGTTGGCATTGAACCCGTAGATGGTCGTCTGTGTAGGGCTCAGACGGTGGGTAGGGATGCCGAGGTGTTGCATGACTCGGCGGGGCATGATGCTCAATGCGGACCCTGGATCTACCTGAATGCGGTTCACCTCAGATGATCCGATATAACCTGTGAAGTACAGGGGTCGATCATGCTTCCCTTTAACCTGCATATCATCTGTCGTGAAGGTAATGCAGGGAGCATTCTGGGAGGTGTGGAGACAATTCTCTACATCTTCCTTCTTTGGCACCTGGGTCATAAAGACCTCAGCATTTGCCAGAGCTTCTTGTAGAGCCTCCCTGGTCGACTTTGATAGTCTTAGAAGCTCATACAGGGTGATCCGCGCCGGGATGTTGGCCAATTGAGCCAAGACATCAAAGCGGTAAGGCGTTGTGGATCCTTCCGCTATACCCTTTTGAAGAGCTCGAGAGAATCGAGTCTCTTTTTGTTTCTCCACTGGTGGCTTCGTGGAGGGCCTAGTTGGCTCTGCAGCCGGTTGTGGAGGGTTTGCCGCCACTTCGCCGTACTGCTTCAAGTAGGGCTGTCCTGAACGAATCCCCGTCATTGGTTGGTTGGGCTCTGCGGCCAAGACTATTGTCTCCTCTTCTGAATTAGTCAGTGAGGGAACATCATCTTCTGCTTCTCGGGAGGAAGCACATACCACATGGCAGGACGAAGCTTTTGCCTTGCCTTTGGACTTCCTGTTGGTTACAGTAGTCCACTGCTGGCTGTCCACTAGGTCAGGGTGGACCCACATGATTTCCCCTTGGGGCGTAGGGACGGGTACCAAACCCTTCTCCTGCTGCTGGTGAGGGTCTGTGTTGACCACTCTTAGTTCTCCTCTTGGGATTGGGACCACCCCTGCAGGTGCTGGAGGTTGTTTTCCAAACTGGAGAACCGACGTCACGTTGGCTGTCACCTCCTTCTGTTCTGGTCGGAGTTTCAACACCTCCGCGTCAATCAGAGCCTGAAGGATGTCCTTGAAGATGTAACAGCTTCTGGTAGGGTGTCCCAACATCCTGTGGTACAAGCAGTAGTTGGGGTTGTCGGTCTTGCCGACTTCCTGAGGGCGCCTGGCCTCAGGGAGCTTCAGTCGGTTGCTCTTGTTGAGTAGCCTGAAGAGCGAATCGACATGTTCCTCCTTGAAGGAATACTGCTTGTTGGCGCGGGGTTGGCTTGAAGAGCCACTCGCCTTGGCTGGTTGAGGTTTGGTGGGAGATTTGGTCTCCGTCGCCAAATTATCCTTCCGCTTTGTCTGGAGGGAGGTGTCTGGCGCTCGCCTAGTTGACCTCTCCGGCCGCGGCTTGCCTTCTTCTGCCCTGACGCGGGCAACAATCTCCTCAGCCTGTTCACCTTGTTGGACTAATTGTTTCCAGGTGCGGCTTTCAGCAACTCCTATTTGAGCAAGGAGTGAGGTTTGGAGGTTGTGGCGGCATGTTTCCACCAGGGTGGCCTGGGTCATACCGCTTGGACACCGGAGTGCCACGTTCCGAAATCTTTCCACGAAAGATTTGACGGACTCTCCCTTTCGCTGTCTCGTAGCTAACAGGGTGGGCATTGTGACCTCGGAGTCATCTTCGAAGAAGCGTGTTAAGAACAGCTTCTCCAAGTCGCCCCAGTTCTTAATAGAACCTTCCGGGAGTTTCATGAACCACTCAAAGGCCAACCCTTTCAGGGTGCCGATGAACAGTCGCGCCAGGATGGCGTCATTATCTACTACATTCCCGGTTTGGGATTTGAAGTAGTAGATGTGCTGATTAGGGGACCCCTTCCCATCAAAGGCTTGGAGGGTTGGAGCCTTGAACTTAGGAGGGTACGGGACTAAATCCCACTCAGCTGGATAGGGCCGGACCACTCCAGCTTCTTGGAGGTCTTTGCGACTGGCAAGGGCATTGAGGCGTTCCTCCAATTGACTCATCCTTTTAGCATGAGCCTTCCCTGGGTCTCGGTCGCCCTTTGACGAGGGTTTGGACGAGCCAGAAGTAGATCGAGGCTTCTCTTCAGAAGGCTCGGAAGATGAGCTTCCTCCCTTTCTCTCTCTGTCCCTCGATCTCCTAGGAGGAGATCTCCTCTTGTCTTCGAGCAGCTGTGCAAGCGCCAGCTTGATAGCGTCGATAGATTCCTGTTGAGACACAATCATCTCCATTTGTCTCTTTTGGATCTGTTCTAGACGTCTAGCTGTCTCATCAGGAGTGCCTGTCATGTAGGCAGAGGTCTCCTTCTCAACGGAGGAGTTTGAAGCCCCTGATTCTACTACGGCGGAGTGGGAATCGTTCACTTTAATGCCATGGGCTAAGGCATTATAGTCAACCGGGGGAATGACCCCAGTCCGGGTACGAGTGTGTTGATACACCCCTTCCGGTTCAGAGTCAGACTCATCTGAGCTGACTGCAAGTCCTTTTCCCTTACTTCTGCTTGTCATGTTCGCAGTAAGCTCCGGGTATTCAACGTCAGAGAAGATTCTCCTTCTATGGGAGCGCCTTCTTTTGGCTGACGGGGGGATCGAGGTCAGTTGTCTAACTAAAGACTGCTGGTGCACACTCGACCCGCAACGGCACTCCGAGAGCATGGAGATGAGCCGTTGGCAGCAGCAAGATGAAGTGACCTGGTGGGCACTTCTTTTCTTTGTTAAGTAATCCCTCAAATCCATGGAAGAGGGATCAAAGAGACTAGCCTCACAACGTCGAAGACGGGAGGCATCCATGTGCTGTGCAGAATGGACGCAGACTTCAGGGACGCAGCTCTCGCGTCGCGGCTGTCTGATGCGCGCCTGGCGTCTCTGTTGAGATGAGACGCGAGTCTTGCGTTGATGCCTGGTGCGTTCGGGCAGAGACGGGTGAGAGAGAGTGGGCTGCTGGGCCCCATGCCTGTGAGCGCGTGTTTCTTGCGTTTGACGAGACGCAGAAGCTTCGCTTTGACGTTTGGTAAGCTGGTCTTCAGAGGACTCAACTTGAGGAGTTACGTACTTGGGCCGCCAAACGCGGATTTCACGTACTGGACGTGCCGCGGACAAGGCGCGCGATTGTACGTCGCGTCCAGCCTCAGTTGGACAACCGACGGTTCCAACTTGCAGCTGACGCGCACGTCTCCTCTGTCGACGCTCAGCGTTTCGATTGCGTCGCGGAGGAGGAGATAAACCGACAACATCCTGATGCTGAACATCAAGGGTTTTAACCACGCGGGTCCTCTGAGGGACACTGACACGGGTGTTCTGTGCGACGCGGTTGGTCGCAAAGGCAGATGTGCCTGGGACCACGCGGGCCTTCTGAGAGGCGTTGACGCGCGTCTCTTGCTTGGCACAGTCGGCAGCAGGGGAGCTCGAGAGAGCCACAGATCGGGACTCAAGGCCATTCCCCGTTGAGACCCGACGGCAGACGCGGGTCCTTGGGCTCTTGGAGCCAGAAGAGAGGAACTCTTCGTACTTCGCCTGGTCGAACTCGACAACGAGCGATTCGACCATCTTTCCCTCATGGTGGACGTCATCTTGCGCCACTATCTGTTCGTCAGTAACGAAAGTAGTCCCCAGCGGAGTCGCCATCTCTTGTGGGACACGGAAAAAGAGTGGGAGGTGTAAAATTTCCTTGAATCAGATGAAAAATTACAACAGACTAATCTTCCGGTTACAAGGGAGGGAGGATGTTAAAGCTTGAATCCCCCCTTTGTTTAGTGCTAGGTTCTTCGTGTGGGGGTGGAGAGTGAATCTTGTTCTCCGTTGACCAGATGACCGTCTGGACCGTCAAGGGATCTTCTCCTTGGCAGGTAGAAGGAGTAACTCAGCCCCGTCTACCAAAACTCTAAAAGAGAAGGTAGGCGAAGAGCAACTTGTACGCAGCAAGTTAGCTTGAAGAGTCGAGCTCTCTCTCTGTAAGTGTCGCGTCTGTTGATATCTCTCGGTCTCTTTATGTCTCTTGATGCCGATCGCCAAAAATTCGACCCCTTCTTCATAGCGACGGGGCTATTTATAGAGGTCCCAGGGGTGAACGTGCCCCCTGAAAACGCTCCACAATGAGGGCCAACTTCCCCGCTACATGGGCGGTAACTAACCCACGTGCTTGCTAAAGACATGCCACGATGGGGGCTGATCTCCCCTACGTGTGGGCAGTGATTGGTCCCTTAACCAAGGCGGTTATAACTGAGACGCGGGTGTCAGGCCAACGCGCCTTGATGCTGAGACGCGGGTGTCAGGCCGACGCGCCTTGATGCTGAGACGCGGGTGTCAGGCCGACGCGCCTTGATGCTGAGACGCGGGTGTCGGGCCGACGCGCCTTGATGCTGAGACGCGGGTGTCGGGCCAACGCGCCTTGATGCTGAGACGCGGGTGTCGGGCCAACGCGCCTTGATGCTGAGACGCGGGTGATAGTCCCTCGCGTCTAGAGCTTGAAACTTTGCTTTTCAATGGCTTGTCCTCAGTAACTTTTGGACAGCCTACACCGAGTTCACACACGAACTCGAAACACCGCGAACACACTCGTCTGCCTCCTCAAAGCAAAGAAAGAAATCTTTGGTGATCACAACACTTTGATCACCTAAAAATAATCTCACAATAACACTCCTATAGGATGAATATATCAATGGATAGCTCAAGTGTTAGTGAGAAAAATAAGGATGGAATGTGTGGTGAAAAACTCAAAGAAATCACTTTGAAAACTCTTGATAAACTCTCCTTTTGAATAGAAGTATTTGACTCAAATAAGTGGAGAAAACCTCTTGAAAGAGTAAGAAAAACTGGTGTAAAAATCTACTTAAAATCTTAGATAGAGGGGGGTGAATAGGTGTACCGCTAATCTAATGAACTAAATGCGAAAATTAAAACTAAATTGCAACTACACTTAATGCAACCAACGAGTGTAGCCGAATTCCCGATAAAGGGCTCTAGACTAACTCCTCCTGATTCCTCTGAATAAGAGTTGAGGCGCTATATGAAGCTCTCGTGGTTAAGCACAAGTGAGGCACACACAAACAACACAAGCATATAAATGATATGGCAATATGATGCAATGCTCAAAGTAAAAGAGAGAGAGAGCTAGAGATAATAGATCAATCACAAACACAAGTAATTTGTTTCGAGGTTCAAGCCACTGCTCTACGTCCCCGCCTTTACACAGAAGGATTTTCACTATCTCGTCCACACATGACTTCCCACACAGGGAACCTCCACTGAGGATTTGGGTAAATACAACCGGGAGTACACAACTCCTCTCTCAATTACAAACACCACCTCTACACTTAGAGGCTAGGCACAAAGCCACCAATATCAACCTCACAAATGAGGGATAGGCTCAAAGCCAAATAACCACAATCCACCTCTTCACTAAGAGGGATACCAACACAAACTCCACCTCTCACTAGAGGGAGCCAAAACCAATCTCTACCTCTTACTAGAGGGAGCCAAACACCACTTCCACAATCACCTCACAATAGAGGGATACCAAATCAATCACCTCTCACTAGAGAGATATCACAAAGATGGAAGTTTACAACTTGGTGGTCTATCTCAACCACAAACAACTTCTTCTACAAAATAAAGATCCTATAGATAGGATAGCAAGATATGGCTCAAGTGTGAAAAACAAAGTGTTTTGATCAAAAAAAAATTACTTGGGAAAAACACCAAATAGATATAGAATTTTTAGACCAAAAATCAATTCCCAAAAGACTATTTTCTTTGAAATAAAAACACTTTAAAAATAATGAAGATGAAATCTTTGAAGCTTTAAAACTCTTTTAAAACTTGTAAAAACACTAGAGAATAGGTGAATTTTTGCTCTTGAAAATCTTGGAGAAAACCTCTCTCAAATGGAGTATTTATAACCCATGGAAAAATCTGCCCGTTGGCAGCTGACTATGCCAGAAATGGCCTTCCGGTCGACCGGCCGATCGACCGGCCTACGGTTAAAAATTTGACCGTTGAGCCTGCCGGTCGACCGCCCGGTCGACCGTGCCAATCCAGAGAGCAAATTGCTCTCTGGCCGGTCGACCGCTCACGGTCGACCGCGCCTTGCTCACGGTCGACCGCCCCCATCCGAGAGTGGGGCACTTGCAGTCGGTCGACCGCCCGGTTGACCGGCCCAAGTGGCTGGTCAGCGTGCACATCCTTGTGCACGTCGGTCGACCGGTCCGGTCGACCGACTCTGGGTACGGTCGACCGGTCCGGTCGACCGACTCTGGGTCCGGTCGACCGGTCCGGTCGACCGCCAGAGCCTGGCAGGCAGAAAAACAGGACTTAAAACTTGGGTATTTTAATTCCAATAAATTCTCATAAAATTTCTAAAAATATACAAAAATAGTTTCAGTATAATACATTGATATACAAACATGTTTGAGTAAAATCAAACCATGTTACAAACATTTTGCGCTATTTTTGTGACTTAGAAATTTTGCCGAAAAACCAAAAACTGTATTTTCTAAAACTTGGATTTTTTAAATGGAAATCCGATTTTTTCAAAACTCATCCAACTACAAAAACATGATATTTAAACAACTTTAAGCATGTAGTATATGGATAGAAATCCAATATACATATAAAGATATATATCATAGTTTTTGACAATAAATCCAAAAACAAGTTTTGTTAAAATACAAAACCTAAATATATGAATAGGCATATCAAAATAAGTTTGTCTAAGATATGAAGCATACATGTATATAGAACAAATCTAATATACATAAAACATGTAAACTTGTTTTGATACTATCTATTCATGAAAACCAAGATCGGTTAAACCAAAAACTGAAAACCAATAAACATGAAAACTAGAAACAAGTGTGTGTGTGTTGTGAACTTGAGCATATCATACTATCTAGTCTTTACAATGGATCTAAAATAAAAACTAAACTATGTACTGAAGTCTTCTTGACGAACTCTGTCTTCAAGTCGACTCGATCCAAACCGTGATCCACCGAGCTTGACTCTAACGAGTGCTAGGGTATGAACTTTGTCGCTCGGACTCTTGAATCACCATGTGAGAAGCTCCAAAACACCTTTGTTGAAGCTAATCACCTACTAATATCTTGGTTAAGTATCTGAAACTAAATATCAAGATTATTAGTAAACATGACTACATGAGTTAATCATCATCAAAACTAGAGTTGAAGGCCTCTGGGCCAATAATCTCCCCCTTTTTGATGATGACAAAACTCATGGAGTTATATATGCATGGATTAAAGTTAAGCTTCAAGGAAGCTCCCTCTTAACTCATGCATAGCAACAAAAATAAATATATGCAATAAATACTAAACATGAATATGCATCAACATGCATGAATCAAACATATGTTTCAAAAACCTTCTCTCTTTTTATTTAAACTCTCAAAAATCATTTTTCTTTCCTTTTTGTTTAAACTCTCAAAAATCATTTTTCTTTCCTTTTTTTTAAAATATATAAACTCAATATATGCAAAAACACAAATATGCATATATAAACTCAAAATTTTTCTCCCCCTTTTTGTCAATCATCAACAAAGGGGTCAAAGAAAATAATATTCTCCTCTTTTTGTCTTAAACAAAAAAATGAGGGGTGAAATCAAAAATAAAACTTTCTTGATACCAATTGAAAGAAAAAATATCAATTGAGTGCATCATGATATCAAAGAAATATACCAATTGAAAGTACATAACTGAAAGTACACAATGTGGTATATAAAACAAATATAGATTTAAATACCAATTGATACCAATTGTAAATAAATACCACTTGAATACCAATTGAAAGTAAATAAATCATTTTAAGCAATTCAACCAAAATTTTTGATATCAATAAAACATACCAATTGAAAATAAAACTTATAGGTAATCTTGATACCAATTTGTAAAGATTAGTACCAATTGAAAGTAATTTTTCATTAAAAGCATATGAGATCAAAAATAATCAATATCCTTTTCCAATTGTTTTTCAATCATTTTTAACATAAAGTGTGGGAGTAGAATACCAAAACCAATTGAAAGGTGAAATACCAACTGAAAGTAGAAACATGAATTTTCTCTCCCTTTATGAAATACCAAATAAAATAGTGCATAAGCTTGTATATGATACCAATTGAAACATAACCAATTGAAATAAAATAGTCATTTAAGAAATCAAGCTTAGCATAACCAAAATTTGTGCTCAAAGATATAGATATATAGTAAGCACAAATAAAGCATATATATGTATGAAAAATTAAATACCAATCGAAATTGATACTATTTGAAATGAAAGCATACATATATAAAAACATATATGAGTATACAAAAAGAATATCAATAGTGATATCAATTGAAAAAATCCAATGATACCTATTGAAAACAAAATAAGATCAAGTGTATAACTCATATTTCCTTCCACCCATTTCATGCACATGTTTAAAAGGATTTTCAATATGAATATACAAGGCATGGTTGCCCAACCAACCGCCCGTGAATGGAAAGGGTTTTCAAAAATAGGTTTGAAAAAAATATATGTTTGAAAACTCTTCCAAAACGAAGAATACGAACTAGTTATTGTTTTCTATTATGTTTGCAAAGGGGGAAAACTTACAAAAAAGAGTTTGAGGAGCTAAATTACAAGCATTCTTAAAAAGATTACAAGTAGATCTCCTCAGAGATTCTGGAGAAGTGTGCCGATAAGAGTCTGGTCAGCGCGCGACCACTTTGTCCCTTTGACGATGCGAGCGATGAGATTCCCTTCTCGCCTGGTTCGGGGAATCAGAGAACAGAAGGTTGGTAGAACCCTCTTACTGCTTCTCAAAATCGCCTTCAATAAGGAATTCCTTCTCGCCTGGTTCCGGAGATTCCTTGAGAAGAAGGACGATGTTAGGGTATCAACACCCTGGATAGAGAAAGTAATTCTCTAAAAGGTCTCTGAATTCGAGAGCGCACGGTGCGTTATGAAGAAGCCTCTGCTTGTAGAGTCCTCTTATATGCATGCGTCGTGGTCCGTATGCCTGCCTCTACTTGTACCCCTGGCGGGCTATTTATAGGGAGAGCAAGGGTATAATCGTCCCCTGAAAATATAGAAACAGATTGAATCGAATCTATTTGAATCCGGAAAGTAGCCTTGCTGCGAGGCTAGGATCAGCTTCTGCGAAGTTAGAATTGGCAGGTCGGTTGACCTTCTTGATCCTTTCCATATCGTTGGAGGATTTCCCCTGATCTTCTTACTCGTTTTAGAAGAGTCAAGAGATTGTGGCAATCAACTGCCAAATTTGATCTCTGATTTGATCTTAATTGGATTTGATCTGATTGGATTCGATCTCATCCGGAGATTTGATTGGTCTAAGGTTGACCATAGCAGACCAATAGCGAAGCTGTCCTCATTGAGCTCGTAGCGGAGCTAGAGACGGTTTCTGGTGAAGTCCGAAAGAAACCCTTTGGCGGAGTTGAAAGTCCTCTGTGGCGAAGTTGCGAGTTAGCTTCTTGGCGAGGCTTTGGATGGCTTCAAGGCGACGTTGGATGATATTAGCCTCTCAAGCGAGGCTATCCCTTTGGGCTCATGCGATGCTAAGTGTTAGCACCTTAGACCTGCTGAGGTCTGTTTAGAAACAATCCGGGTTCACTGTCTGCTTGCTGGATCAGTGAAGTCCAAGCTGCTTTCTTGTCCCTCGGAGACGGGTGAAAACTGGTCTTCAGCTCGTCTGTCACTTGTCTTTTGTAAATGTCAACAAGTTTAGACATTGTTCGGACCAATAAGAATCTTGTCTTTTTTAAGTGTCAACAAGACCCCCTTCAAAGTTTTCAAAAGTCTGCAATGGCTCAGACTTTGAAATACTTTGAACTGCTTTGATTGGTGGTGTGTGAGTATGAACGTCGCCATGATGGTTGAGTTCAGCTTCGCTTTAAATCCTGCTCTGGGATGTAGATTCGCCAAGGAATCATGTAGACTCGCGTCTGGGTAGCTCCGCATCTGGGATTCTGGAGATACGTTCGCCCTGGAGCGTTTGTCGCTTTCCCGAGGCCAACTGCCGTGGGCCGGTTACGAGGAGGATTACTCCTTTCTTTGTGCTGATCGAGGGAGATATTCTCCGATTTGCACGTTTCCAAGGGAGGATATTCCCTTTCTTCAAGGCGCCATAAGTGCCTTTATGAGGGAGACGTTTCTCCCTTTGCACGGTTCCAAGGGAAGCCGTCCCTGTTCTCAAGGCGCAGTAAATGCCTTAAATGCGCTCGTGCTTCCACGCTTGAGGCGGCAGCGCTCAGGCCATGGGGCCTATAAATAGGACACTTGAGGTCCTCTGAAGAGAGAAGTGATCTGCTCTTCTCTTCTTCTCTTGGTTGAGAGAGATACTCAGATCTCTGGATTAGTGGGAATGCCCACTCTGGTCATTATCCGGCCAAGGACCGGTAAGTCTTGATCATTCAACGACTTCACCGATTTTAGGGAATTCATCTCCCTTAATTCAGCCTTAACAGCTGCTTCAGGGATTAGCTTCCCTTGTTCTCCATTTAACTGATCTGCGGAGAAGGATTTCAGCATAGCTTCTCAGCGAAGCAATCATTCTGACTTGATCACAGAAAGATCATTGCATGTTAAGCCCGCTGCACAGGCAGAACTTGGGACTTGGTATCTTCAAGGTTGAGCCAGTCTTGCCATATAGGTGAAGCTAAGACTGTGTCCCATAGGATTAGTCTGGCTTAGCCATATAGGCGAGGCTAGGACTTGGCGTTTGCTGAGCTAGCCCATCATCACTGTGCAAGCGAGGCTTATCCTCCGCTACAATCGAAATCGGATTGCTTCGCCCCAAAGAATTCGGCTTTAGTGCTTTTGCAGTATCTTTTATGTTTAACTGCTAACTTGCTCCAATTTTGCATTGCAGTGAGCTATGTTCGCCGGTCTTGTGTCTTGATGAAAGAGACCGAAAAGTTGCCTTATGCTTTCCCAGTCGAAGCTTTACTTTTAAGCAGGAGGAACAACTTGGGGCAGCCGATGTGTGTCCCAGAGGCTATGGCAGCCTTTTATCCGAGATGATTCATTCTGAGGTGAGGCTGGTGGCCGCTTATCTGAGATGATCCACTTCGGGAAGGCAGATGTCTCACCTGTGAGATCACTGACATCACTGCCAATTCCCATTATAGGTGATCTATCGTGTTGGCGGTGATAAGTTCATTGCCAACTTTCAACTTTGGTGATCCAGCTTCCTGGTGGCAAAAT
The DNA here is from genome assembly GCA_038442645.1 of Agave tequilana. Classification (NCBI taxonomy): domain Eukaryota; kingdom Viridiplantae; phylum Streptophyta; class Magnoliopsida; order Asparagales; family Asparagaceae; genus Agave; species Agave tequilana. The sequence goes on along the minus strand of JAVJIF010033541.1, from coordinate 90,513 downwards.
GCACCATTTTTGTGGAGAATTATGGCCGTGTCCTCGTGGCACAACTGGTTACAGCCTTGTGCAAGAGGAAGGCCTTTCGTGTCCAGTTGGTCTGGTCTGGAAGCAGATAAAACCACTTGTATGCCTTTTGCGCAAATGATCTTGCTGAGCAAATGAATCTGTTGTATGAAACAAATTCTTGATGTAATATCAATGTACCTTTGCTCTTAAATCAATGAAAGTTTATCTTCTGCTCATCTGATTTTTGCCTGTCTTCATTGAGAATTTGGCCATAGCGGGGCTGAACTTCGTGCGGAGTTAAGGACAAGGTCCTTTTTGGATGAGCTTCGCACGATGCTGGCATGTCGGCGAACTATGCCCTTAGTGGGCTAAGGCCACCTCTTTGGCGAAGTTCTTGATGAACTTGTGCGAAGTCCGCACTTTAGCTCATTGGCAAAGTTAAGCCTTAGCGGCTGAATCAGCGCTTCTCGGGAAGGCGCTTTAGGCGGCGTTTCAAATTAATTTGAAACGACAGCCTGTACTGTTTTCGAGGCGTCATTTCAGGCGCTGATTGGCCTATAAAAGCCCGATCGGGCTGAGAAAGAGCAGATCTCTTCACTTGAAAATTTTTTTAGAGACCTTTGACTCTTCTTCTTCATCTTTCTTCTTCAAGAATTCAAGAACTTTCACAGTTCTTCAATGGCGCCCAAGAGACGAGCGGGAAAAGAGATCGCAACCTCTGCAGCGGAGGGTCCTTCTCCTCCTCCGGTCATCGAACGACCAGTCGCCGGTAGGGAACTTTCCCTTTTGATTAGAGACTGTCGTCTCTCCTTTAAGGCCGATTTCTGGCTGTCCTTGGATAAATCATGAGAACAGTCATGGTCTCGTGATTTTAGGGAGTCCAATTCCCTGATTTTACTTTAATTTCTTGATCGGGAATCCAAGAACTGAAGAGTTCTTCTTCAAGCTTCCAAGCGAAGTTAACCTTTAAGCGGTTCACGTCCTGTTGAATGACAGGATGCGAAGCTGTCCTTTGAAATTTGACAGAAAAGGACCGTAATGCCCTTCTGACGAATTTATCCTTCGAGGTTTTGTCACATCCTGTTGTTCGAAGCTAAGCTTCCAAAGCGAAGCTAACACTTGGATGTTTCCCTGCATCTTGTCCTCGTATGGGATGCGAAGTTACACTGCAACTGCAAAGCTAAGCTTCGGGACGAAGCTATCATTTAGGCCAATCCTTGCTCAGAGGGCGAGGCTATGCCTTGTCAAATTTTGCGTTCTGATTTTAGCCCTCTTTCGGCTGATGAACTAATCATAGTTTCTCTTTGTTCCTGCAGTACACTACACTTCTGGTCCTTCAAACAACCTGTTCGGGACGACCATGGGACGGATGGCAATATCAGCTTGCAATTTCAAGGGCAGGCTTCTCTGTTCAGTGAGCGGAGCTCCATCGTTCGGGACACGCTCATTCATAGTGGTGATCAATATACGACGATGAGTATCCTGACCATAGCTTCTCTTGAAGACATTGATCGTCGAGTTTATAGGAAGCCCGATTTCATGTTCGGGGATGCCGCACCAGATCTTAATCACCAACTACAGGCTGGAGAAGGGCAATGGATCTTCCAGTTGGGTGATGAGAAGTTTTACCTTCCGTCCAACATACGACATTTTTCTTTGTCTTCCTTCCTCGGTGGTATCGACCGGGCTGGTGGACTTTTCTGAAGTTGCCCGTCTACCAGAGGGGCCGAAGTTGAAAATGATTTTATAGGCGACATAGTCGATAGTTTTTACAAAGGCTTAGGGCGATGCATTGACCTGGTCTTGAAAGGTTCGACTATGCCATTCTCGACTTTGAAGGTAGTCCTCTTCCGCAATATTGAAAGTATTCGGGACCTTGAAGGGTACCACCAGGCCACTGCCTTGGAACTCTTGGTAGTTCAATTGAGAGGGATGTAGAGGAATGGCGCCGACTTAGCCTCTCAGACCTGGAGTCTTTAGTTGATGAGCGGTTCGCGCGTCTTGTCGCTCAAAAGCACGAGGCCCGGCTTGCCGCTCAAGAGGCTGCTAAGGCTATCTCTTCTGACTTGAAATCCTTGGAAACAAGGCAGGCAGAGGTCGGAAGTGCGATTAACGCCTCCACCAGTGCTCTTCTTGACGCTGAAGACAAGATTGGGAAGGCTGAGGAAATGATCAGGAAAGCAAATCTTATTTTATCCAAGGCTAAACTGGTGCGTCTTGAAGAAACTGCGCGGCTTGAGCAGCTTAAGGCTCAAAATGAAGAGCTCTCACAGCAGGGATTGTCACAGAGGGCAACTTTGACGGAGGTTGAAGCTCGTCTGACCCAGGCAATGGATTTCAATGAGGCCGAGCTGAGGTCGCAAGCGCTTGCCCAGGCTGCTGATGACAGGAGGACGAGGCTGGACTCCCTTGGAGAGCGGCTCAGATCTTACAGTGTGCGCCTGTAGCTCCATGTACTTTATCCTTTTGGAATGAATGAAAATTTTTTCTTTTGTCGAATCTCCAATCTTGTTCTTCTTTCTGAATTGCGATTCCAAATTGTATTGCAATTTCTTGAGAACATAGTTCTTGTTGGGTTGGATAATGAGACTTGGCTATCTGTTAGTTCAGAGGTCGCGATGACATAACTGGTTGAGACGCCACCAAGCCCGAAACCGATCCTTGTCTGATCGAAAGATGAGACCTGTCTTTTGTAATTGTCAACAGGCTCGAAATTGAGATTTGGCTGTCTGCTGGTTCAGAGGTCGCAATGACACAACCGATTGAGACGCCACCAAGCTTCAAAAGGTGGTGATACTTGTCTTTTGTAAATGTCAACAAGTATCGAGACCTGTCTTTTGTAAATGTCAACAGGGCTCGAAGTTGAGACTTGTCTTTTGTAAATGTCAACAAGCTTAAAATTGAGACTCGGCTGTCTGCTGGTTCAGAGGTCGCAATGACATAACCGTTTGAGACTCCACCAAGCTCCAAAAATTGGTGATACTCGTCTTTTGTAAATGTCAATGAGTATCGAGACCTGTCTTTTGTAAATGTCAACAGGGCTCAAGGTTGAGACTTAGCTGTCTGCTGGTTCAGAGGTCGCAATGACATAACCGATTGAGACGCCACCAAGCTTCAAAAGGTGGTGATACTTGTCTTTTGTAAATGTCAACAAGTATCGAGACCTATCTTTTGTAAATGTCAATAGGGCTCGGAGTTGAGACTTGTCTTTTGTAAATGTCAACAAGCTCAAAATTGAGACTCGGCTGTCTGCTGGTTCAGAGGTCGCAATGACATAACCGTTTGAGACGCCACCAAGCTCCAAAAATTGGTGATACTCGTCTTTTGTAAATGTCAACGAGTATCGAGACCTGTCTTTTGTAAATGTCAACAGGGCTCAAGGTTGAGACTTAGCTGTCTGCTGGTTCAGAGGTCGCAATGACATAACCGATTGAGACGCCACCAAGCTCCAAAAATTGGTGATACTCGTCTTTTGTAAATGTCAACGAGTATCGAGACCTGTCTTTTGTAAATGTCAACAGGGCTCAAGGTTGAAATGGAGTCTCGTCTTCACGGGGAGAAACGAGGGAATCACTATCATAGGTTTAATGTTAACGTAACAGCGAAATGTATATGTGGCCTTACCATTCTATGGATGAGAATTGGTAAGTGATTTTGGAGGTCTCGTTTTCACAGGGAGAAACGAGGGAATTGCTGTCATAGGTTTAATGTTAACGTAACATCGAAATGTATATGTGGTCTTACCATTCTATAGATGAGAATTGGTAAGTGATTTTGGAGAGGAAATCAAATGGGAACTGGTCCCTTAGGATTTTTAGCAAATCCCCAGCTGTCAACGGGTTTGATATGCCTTTACCAACTACCGTTTGAATTGGGCTAGCCATGCTATTCCCCTCAGCATGATGAGTTGTCGAGGATTTATGTTGGGCTTAAAGGCCAACATTTTCCTCTATCCTTAATCGTTAAGGATGTTGGATCATCTGGTTAACGTATGTATAACCTTGATTCTCCTTTAAGACAACCAGTGTATGGCCAGGTTCCTACTGGTTTATGGTTGCGTGATCTCGCTTGGAGGAAGAGAAAGGCTCTCTTTGTGTGTACTTTGGACACGGAGATCTTGATCAGAGGTGTAGTGTTAACTTGATCATGAGAAGGATCCTTGATTAAGGATAATACTTCTTTAAGAACTTGCCATTGATCGGCATCATGAGTAGGTCGCCATCTACAGTCACGAGGCGGTATGCTCCGTTTGAATAGACTGTTTCTATTACAAACGGTCCTTCCCATTTAGGCTGAAATTTGCCTTTAGTCTTGTGCGTCATAATCATCGGTCGTCTGACGGCTAAAACCAGGTCTCCTTTCTGGAAGACTCTCTGTTTGACCTTCTTATTGAAGGCTTTTGAAATTCGAGCTTGATACAGCTCGATATGCTGCTGAGCTTGTAGCCGCTTCTCATCTAAGGCTTCGAGCTCTTGAAGACGCAATCGATCATTGTCTTCTGATGTGATTTTAGTGGTCAGAGCTACTCGCAATGACGGCATCTGGATTTCCAATGGGATGACTGCTTCGCACCCTATACCAGGGAAAAAGGCGTATTGCCTGTCGGTGTCCGAACCGTGGTTCGGTAGGCCCAAAGACATTCGCCAAGCTTTTCGTCCCAATCCCGCTTATTCGAGGAGACGAACTTCCTGAGTAGCTTGATGATCGTCTTGTTGAATGCTTCTGCCAAACCGTTAGCGGCGGGATTATAGGCAGTTGAAGTCACATTCTGAATTCGGTATTTATCGCAGAACCGATAGAATACTTGGCTTATGAATTGGGGACCGTTGTCGTGGATGATCCGCCTAGGGACACCAAATCGATGGATGACATGGTGCTTGATGAAATTAACCACATTAGAGGTTTTGACTTCAACCAGTGGTATAGCCTCTGCCCACTTTGAAAAGTAGTCGGTTATTGCAAGGATAAACGGTGACCTCTTGTCGAAGCGGGGCTGATTGGCCCTACGACATCGATTCCCCATGCTTTAAATGGCCATGAAGCAACAGTCGGGTGGAGCAGCTCCGAGGGCTGGTGTATGAAATCCGCATGAATTTGACATGCTTTACACCTTCGTGCATATTGGATGGCATCGGCTATCATAGTTGGCCAATAGTATCCAAGTCTGTGCAACCTGTCCTTAAGTTTTAGACCTGGCTGATGAGCGCCGCAAATGCCATCGTGCGCTTCTCGGAGCGCTTCCTGTGCCTCTGAAGGAGAAAGGCAACGGAGGAGAAGACCGTCATATGAACGACGGTAAAGTGTCTTCAGAGTCGGATCGTAGTAGAAACGGAGAGACCTTCGTCTGACGGACGCTGCTTCTTTGGGATCGTCTGGAAGTAGACCGTGCAAAGCATAGTCAATAAGAGGAAAGCGTCAATCTCTCGGCTCAAGATCCGTGGAGACATTATAGACCTCTCGAGTTCTTAGCATGTGCTTAGAGCATACAAGATGTCGAGTTGCGACTGTGAGGTGATACTCGGTGTCGGCTGGCAAGGCTAGTGTTGTTGCCAATGCAGCAAGAGCATCCGCCTTGGTATTTTGAGATCGAGACACATGCCCGATATAGAAGCCTTCAAATAGGTCGGCCAATTCAATGGCCGTGTGATAATAAGGCACCAAGTCCTCATGGCGGACTTCGTATTCGCCTTTAACCTGATTGATGATCAGTTTTGAATCGCCATAAGCTTCGAGGTAGCGTACCCCCATTCCATGGGCGAGTTGAAGACCGATGAGCAAAGCATTATATTCTGCTACGTTGTTGGAGCATGATTCTGTCAAAGAAAATGCTCTGGGAAGAACATGGTTCTGCGGGGAGATAAACATAACTCCCGCTCCGGCAATAATCTTGCCTTTAGGGCCCATTCGCGATGATCCATCAAAGAACATCTGCCACACTTCCTCTTCTGAGGTTGCATAAGACTCGAAGACTTCATCAGGGATATCTTCGTGAAGTTTTAAATGCTCCGGAACTGGATGAGCAGCCAAGAACTCTGCAAGGGCCTGGCCTTTAACCGCCTTCTGAGTCGTGAAGATCATGTCATACTGAGACAATAAAAGTGCCCACTTAGCCAATCTTGAATTCAATGATCCTGGCTTCGTCATAAGAAGACGTAATGGGTTTACTCTGGAGATGACATGTATGATCTGGCCGACCAAATAATGTCGTGTCTTCTGAACAGCGAAGACGAGAGCTAAACACTCTTTCTCGATAGGGTTGTAGCGAGATTCCGCTCCTATCAGAGTTCTGCTCAGATAATAAATGGCCTGCTCGTGGCCATTGTCGTCCTTTTGAGCGAGGAGGGCACCGAGGGAGTAGTCCAGAGCTTTTACATAAAGCAAGAATTGTTTCCCTGATGTAGGAGCCACTAAGACTGGAGGCTTTGTGAGGTACCTCTTGATGTCTTCGTAAGCTTCCTGGCAAGCTTTATTCCATACGAAGGAAGCACCCTTTTTCATGAGTCGGGTGAACGGTTGACAGCGGCCTGAGAGATTTGCAATGAATCTTCTGATATAAGCCAGTCTGCCTTGCAAGCCTCTAAGCTCTTTGAGATTCCTTGGTGGATGCATGCTCTGAATGGCTTTGACTTTGTCTGGGTCAAGATGAATCCCTTTTGATGTGACAATAAACCCAAGGAACTTGCCGCTTGAAACTCCCAAGAAGGATTTTGTCGGGTTCATTTTCAGTTGATGAGCCCGCATTATGTCGAACATCGTTCTCAGTTCGCGAAGATGTTCATTCTTGTTGCGGCTTTTGACGGCAATGTCGTCGACATAGCACTCCACCGTTTTTCGGAGATGATCGCGGAAGATTATACTCATTGCCCGCTGATAGGTTGCTCCGGCGTTCTTCAGTCCGAAGGGCATTACAGTGTAGCAGTATATCCCCAATGGTGTTCGAAACGAAGTATGCTTCTCGTCGTCGGGATACATCTTAATCTGGTTGTACCCTGAAAAGCCGTCCATGAAAGACATCCTTTCGAACCCGCATGTGTTGTCAATCATGACGTCGGTGATGGGCAGCGGGAATTCATCTTTAGGACAGGCCGTGTTGAGATCACGGTAGTCGATGCAGATCCGTATTTTCCCGTTCTTCTTGAGGACGGGGATGATGTTAGCTACCCAATCTGGATGTTGTTCCTCCCGGATGAAGCCACATGCAATGAGCTTGTGAACTTCGGCTTCAATAGCTTCCATAATGTTCGGGCGAAACCGACGTTGTTGCTGCTTGACTGGCTTGACGTCAGGCTTGATATTTAAACGGTGCATAGCGACCTGTGGATCAAGTCCGGGCATATCTTCGTAGCTCCACGCGAAGACATCTATATACTCCTTTATGAGCATTATCAATTCTTCCCTTTTCTATAAGTGATAGGCTTTCACTTATAAAGATGGGTTTGGGATGATCTTGACTTCCCAGGTTGACCTGCATCACCTTGTCTTCAGTAGGTGGTTCGCGCAGTTCGAATCTCCTTTCCCACTGGAGGTTTAATTGCTGGGCCTATGGTTCCTCATCAGTGGCTTCTGCAGGCTCCAATTGACTGCTCGAAGTCATATTAACGGTGAGGTCTTTGAACATTCCTCCTACACTGACGTCTGAGTCCCACTCGGAGGATGAGGCTGAATGTGATGGAATTGGTTCATCGTCTTTGGCTTGAACCGTTGCTGACGATGTGGGTGTAACATACCCTAACCCCCTGCGTGTACTATCATAGTAATTTGCAGGCTTCCCTTTAGGCACAAAGTTCCGCATCAAACCGCGTCTTCCTTTTCTGAAATTCAGGCCTGCTCCATGCTTCAAGTCGTATCCCATCTTCTTCATAATATGGCGCGCTGACTGCGCGTAATGAAAGAATTGTGGAGTGTCTGAGTCTGAACTTGAATTTGCGACCGTGGGTCCCCGTGGTTGGGTTCTCCCGAAGATTATCGGTAACTGACCTTCTTTGGATGGCGGGATCACCAAGACGGCTCCCTCTGCGGATTCCATGGGCGTACTGGACGCACTTGGCTTGTGTAAAGGCATGTGCAGAGAGCTATCCGTAATGGATTCAAATAGCCCAAAAGTCGCGGGATAATCAAAAGAAATATTATCATTAATTACCCATTCACCTTCATCCTCTGAAGGAGTATTACATAGGGGATTATTGAGACATGCTATAATTGGTTCACCAATTAGAATGGCTGGCATGCCTGCTTCGGATTCTGAATCCGCCTCGTTGTCACTTTCATCATCGTCCGGCAACGGTTCTTTAGGTGTTTCACCGGCTTGATACAGGAGAGTGTCAGTGAAGTAGTTTTTCACCCCTTTGAATGGTTACTTTTCAGCAAAGACAGTTCGTACTGTCGTATCATCTTCAACATATTTGAAGCATTGGTGCAGAGTAGAGGGAACGATCTAGTTGGCATGGATCCATGGTCGTCCCAGCAGCAGGTTATATGATGTGTCAGCGTCAATGACATAGCATGTCACTTCTGACTTCAGGCTCCCGATTCTGCAACGGAGTCGAATTTTCCCTAGTGGATGACTGCTCCCGGCGTTGAAACCGTATATTGTAGTAGTGGTTGCGGACAACCTGTACAGCGGTATGCCGAGGAAGTAGAGAAGCCTTTTGGGGATGATGCTGAGTGCGGACCCCGGATCGACTTGTATTCTTTCAATGCACGTTGAACCGATATATCCGGTGTAGTACAGAGGTCGATCGTGCTTGTTGTCTTCGAGAAGCATATCTTCTGCCGTGAAGGTAATAGCGGGCACCTTTGACTGTACGTGATGACATTCCGGGCAAGAAGACTGAGCGTCATCTTTAGGGACCTCCGGCATATATGTCAGGAATGATTCTGAATTAGCCAGTGCATCCCTGAGTGCTTCTCTTGTCTCTTTTGAGAGACGAAGGAGCTCGTGTATTGTGATGATATTAGCCAGATGGGCCAATATGTCAAAACGAAAGGGCGTATCCAACCTTGGCCTGATGGTTTCTTCAACACCTGGTCGAATCGTACCTCCTTAGGCTTTTCTTTTCCCTTGGTTGGCAATGGAGCAGATGCTGGTATTTGTACTGACGTCGTTTGCTATTGTATCTCGTCAGTAGCTCTCTCATACTGTTTTAAGTACGATTTTCGGATCGAGTACCTGTCGGCTGAGGTACATCGGCCTGCGTTGTGCAAGCATGCCTTTCCCCTTCTGAATCACTGAGCGAAGCCGATGTAAGATTGCCGTCGTCTGGCAGAATGGAGATGACATTGCAAGACTTGCCCTTTGAGTTGGGCTGCTTTGAATCCCGCTGTACGTCTTGGACGAGGTCTGGGTGTACCCACATGACTTCTCCTGTCTCTAATGTTAAGGGAACAAGACCCTTATTGTTTTGAGTTGTAGCTGGAGGATGCTTGACGTCCAACCGTGGAGCGAGGACTGGATAAGTTCCGTCAGGAACTGTGACCTTTGGAGTTTTGCCGAACTCGAGGGTCACCATATTGGCAGTGACTTTCTTCTGCTCCGTCTTCAACGTTAGAACCCCGGCATCGACCAGGGCTTGTATTCTGTCCTTAAGAACATAACACTTATCAGTAGGATGGTGGATCATCCTGTGGTAGAGGCAGTATTTAGGGTCGTTTGTGCGCCCTATCTCATTGGGACGCCGAGCATCTGGCAGTTTCATTTTGTTCCCTTTGTGGAGCAGATGGAATATCGTGACCACCTGATCGTCTTTGAAGGAGTACTGCTTTGGAGGGAACTTAGGCTCCTGATTGTTGAAGCCGCTCTTCTTGGCCTTCGACTGCACATCTCCGGATAACTCCACAGACATAGTCTCTTTGCCTTTAGCTTGAGAAGATTGCGGTAGGTCGCTACGCCCTTTGTTGTTCATCCCCCACTTGCCTCTAGGGGCGGATGGTTCGAACTTTTTAGCCGACTTCTCGGCTATCTCTGCTTGTTCGACCAATTCCTTCCAGGTGTGGGCTTTGACAGCCCCCATGCGAACTTTCACTTGGTCTAAGAAGTTGTGTCTGCATGTCTATAAGAGCATGGGTAGTGGCATCCCTGTTGGGCACATCAAGGATAAGTTTCTGAACCGTTCAATGTAGTCACGGACAGATTCGCCCTTCCTCAGCACAGTGGAGAGGAGCTTGTCCATGGTCACTTCGGTATCGTCCTCATAGAAACGAGAGAGGAACCGAGTTCCAGATCGATCCATGAGTTGATAGAGCCCGGAGGAAGACTTCGAAACCAGTTGAATGCCACCCCCTTTAAGGTGCCAATGAATAGCCTAGCCATGATGGCGTCATTGCTTATAACATTACCAGTCTGAGACCGAAAATAGTAGATGTGCTGATTTGGCGAGCTCTTTCCATCATAGATATGCAACGTTGGTGGTTTGAACTTCGGTGGATATGGCACCGAATCCCACTCCAGCGGATAAGGACGGACTGCCCCTACCTTCTTTAATTCATCCCTCTGAGCTAGGGATGCGATTTGAGCCTGGAGGCCCTTAAGGACTTCAGCGTCTAGGGGAGAACCCTCCTTGGATTTCTCCGGCTTGGGTTGCTTATTGCTGAAGTGTTCCTCCTCATCGTGATTGCTTCCGGCATCATTGTTATTCCGGTTACTGAGCAGTTGAGCGAGCATCTGTTGAATATTGTCCAGAGCCTCTTGCTGAGTCTTAGAAGTTTGCTCCTGAGCTTCCAAACGCCGACAAAGATCGTCGTTAGCATTATCAGCCATGTTGACTGATGCTCTGTCTGTTCGCACCGAGCTAACTGTCGCCGAAGAGGCATACCCACTATCTTCATCTTCTTCTTCATCTGATGACTGGAGTAATCTTCTGGGTTCTGGCGAGGCTAGGGCCGTCGAGGAAGAAGGCTGTTCATAAGTGTAGGGTATTGCCACCCTGGATCTGGTGTTTCGGAAAACACCTTCTTCATGCACCAAGACTTCGCCTAAGCCTGGGCTGTAGTCTGGATCTGGGGACTCTCGTCCTCTTCCAGTCATGTTGACGGATACGGAGGCTGGATCTCGTGAGGTGCTCCTCTTGCGGTGTTTCCTCGGGGCCTGTACTGATAGCCGATCAAAAACTGACCGTCGTCTTGGAGGCGTGGCGGGGATTGGTCCCAGCCGGCAATGGACCGAGTGGAGTGTCAGCAGTTGACATCCCACTTGTTGACAACAGGGGGAAGAGGTCTGTCTATCCGTCAACAATTTTCTCAAATCAGACCCGGTTGGGTCTCTGCAATCAAGCGCAAAGGCTCTTTTGGATCGCACACATGGGACGATGTCCTGCTTCTTTTATCCCTGCAGATGGGATTAGCACTGAATAGTGCTTTGGTTCTAGCTTCGCCAACAGGCGTGAACTTAGTGCTTGACGTACTGGAAAGCGGAGCACGCTGTGGTGCTTTACCCGCTATGCTGCTGCGAAGGCAATTAGCCTTAGATAGTACTTTGGCTTCAGCTTCGCGGTCATGGACCCTGCGCGTACGCTGTGGTACAGTAGCTTCGCTCGTGAGAACGAGGCCGGCGCGAGGCATTGCTGCTCTTGAATTGGGCGACGGTATGATTGCCGTCTTGACTTCATGATTGGAGCAGACAGGCATCCTGCCTTTTCTTCGCGAGAGAGGCGCGGTTTAGGCGTAGCTACGCCTGAAGCTTCGGTTGAAGACTTCTGTTTAGGCTTCCATACCCGCTTTAGCAGAGGAGACTTAGGTTCGCAAGGAACCTGATTAGCCACATGCGAGGCTGAGGGGTGTTGGCAGAATTCTGCTTCCGGTTTCTGCTTTGAAACCTTGGTCGTGGAAACCTTCCTATGCTTCCGTGCTCGAAGCATTGGGCCACCCCCAGAGAGGACTTCTTCAAATCTTCCTTGATCGAACTGAACCACCAAGTTCTCACAAGTGAAGGAATCAGACTGCGGACATGCTTCCTTGTTGCGCCAAATAACCGCAGTAGGTTCGTAGAGAACCTTTTCCGTCTCCGCAGAGACTTTCCTTGAAGATTTAGCCAGAGGGGCTCTGGCTGCACCGGCTTTTCTGAATTCAGAGTTAGACCCGAAGGTCTGTTCGTCGCATTGCGACACTTGATTCTCGGCAGTGGAGAATTTCTTCCCAGCGGAGTCGCCATCTTGTTTTCCATTATGTTTGCAAAGGGGGGAAAACTTACAAAAAAGAGTTTGAGGAGCTAAATTACAAGTATTCTTAAAAAGATTACAAGTAGATCTCCTCAGAGATTCTGGAGAAGTGTGCCGATAGGAGTCTGGTCAGCGCGCGACCACTTTGTCCCTTTGACGATGCGAGCGATGAGATTCCCTTCTCGCCTGGTTCGGGGAATCAGAGAACAAAAGGTTGGTAGAACCCTCTTGCTGCTTCTCAAAATCGCCTTCAATAAGGAATTCCTTCTCGCCTGGTTCCGGAGATTTCTGAGAAGAAGGACGATGTTAGGGTATCAACACCCTGGATAGAGAAAGCAATTCTCTAAAAGGTCTCTGAATTCGAGAGCGCACGGTGCGTATGAAGAAGCCTCTGCTTGTGGAGTCCTCTTATATGCATGCGTCGTGGTCCGTATGCCTGCCTCTCCTTGTACCCTTGGCGGGCTATTTATAGGGAGAGCAAGGGTATAATCGTCCCTTGAAAATATAGAAACAGATTGAATCGAATCTGTTTGAATCCGGAAAGTAGCCTTGCTGCGAGGCTAGGATCAGCTTCTGCGAAGCTAGAATGGCAGGTCGGTTGACCTTCTTGATCCTTTCCATATCGTTGGAGGATTTCCCCTGATCTTCTTACTCGTTTTAGAAGAGTCAAGAGATTGTGGCAATCAACTGCCAAATTTGATCTCTGATTTGATCTTAATTGGATTTGATCTGATTAGATCCAATCTCATCCGGAGATTTGATTGGTCAAAGGTTGACCATAGCAGACCAATAGCGAAGCTGTCCGCATTGAGCTCGTAGCGGAGCTAGAGACGGTTTCTGACGAAGTCCGAAAGAAACCCTTTGGCGGAGTTGGAAGTCCTCTGTGGCGAAGTTGCGAGTTAGCTTCTTGGCGAGGCTTTGGATGGCTTCAAGGCGAAGTTGGATGATATTAGCCTCTCAAGCGAGGCTATCCCTTGGGCTCATGCGATGCTAAGTGTTAGCACCTTAGACCTGCTGAGGTCTGTTTAGAAACAATCCGGGTTCACTGTCTGCTTGCTGGATCAGTGAAGTCCAAGCTGCTTCCTTGTCCCTCGGAGACGGGTGAAAACTGGTCTTCAGCTCGTCTGTCACTTGTCTTTTGTAAATGTCAACAAGTTTAGACATTGTTCGGACCAATAGAATCTTGTCTTTTTTAAGTGTCAACAGTTATAAGAAAAATTTGTAAACTAGTATGAAATCCTTCAAGTAAGGAATAAAACAAAATTATATTCCATGAAAAACATGTAATTCACGTGATCACCAAACACTCAAAATCAATAAAGCATAAATTGTACTCATGAAAACAAAATCATGAGAAATCAATAAATAAAGTGAGTGTACAAGTGTAATGTGAAACATATAATCATGAAAATAGTCAATTAAGCTCAATATAAAATTCCTTAAAATATGAAAATCATCAAAACTAGAATTCTTCAAGGTATATGTATGTCATGTACAAACTAAAGTATACATATATTCCAAAACATAACGAGTCCACAAAAGTATATGCATGAAGGTAAGTGGCTCAGGGATGTATATGTATAACCAATAGTTTGGACAAAATAGACATATACATGAAGTTAAAACACAAACATGAAAAACATGAATAAAATAGGAATACAAGTCAAATGCATGAATTATCAAAACTAGGGTATACTAGTACATCTAATGAGTACAAATGAGCATTCAAACACAAACATGTAATAATCTATTTGTGGCTCACTAGTTGTACAAGTATATATATCTAAGTTTTAATGAAACTAACATTTTAACATATAATCAAAATATGAAGCACAAAAATCAAAACAAAAATTCATATGATCATTATGTCAAATGCACATGCATTAGATTTAGGACATACACATTAGTTAAAAACAAATGTGAGAAAACAAAGATATAAATCCATATTAAACATGGGTGTCTCAAATAACTAAACATGTATATCACTAATCTAAATATCATGGCATATAACATACTAATCATGAAACATCAAAACATGCTAAAAATGAATGACATGAAAGCATGTAAACATAAATGAGGAGTAAGAGATTGTTACCAAAACTAAAGAGGGTACATCTCCTTATCTCCAAACCACGGTGGTCCTCCCACCAAAACTCTCCTTGAAAGTGATGCATCCAAATAGTCCTCATAAAGCTCGGAACGCATCCACCTCAAGGCACCATTACTCTCACGTTATGCGAGAGCCCACACCTACATCAAATACAATAGGGGTGGTCTTTGGTACCCACACTCTTTTGGGTCCATGGGGGTTAGTTCCTTTCCTAACCCAAACAAATTTAGTTGCTAAATTTACATCATGTATCTTATCATAGCAAAATTTAGTAAGGTGGCCCTTACGTCCATAATGTGTACAAGTGTACACATGAGCATACAATGTGTGATGTGCATAAACGTGCGAAGCATGTGTATGCCGTGTATGGTGTGCATGCAAAGATGGAACTTGTTTCTTTCGAAACATAGATTCCAAATGTGTATGGCTCACAACACAATGGCTCAAAGTGGAGCCCAAACAATCCACACTCTTCTTTAACAAACAAATATCATTATCAATCCTAGAAGAAGAGGTGCATGCAATAGATACGCTAGGTGAAGCTACCCTACCATGGCAAACATGTGAAGACAATTCTTTTTGCAAAGAAACATTTTATTTGATCAAATTTCTAAATCCTTTGAAATAGAAGCAATTTTTATTTTCAAGGATTCATTCTCTTTCAAAATAAAATCAAGCTTTGAAGTTAAAGATTCATTTTTCTTCAAAACATCATTACAATCATTTTATTTTTCAAAATTTCATTCTCTTTAGGGCAAGTTCAAGTTTAGATTTCAATGAATCCTTTTCATTAGAAATCTCCACTTTCTCTTGCAAAATCAAGTCTAGTTTTGAAAGCAAATCTTTATTTTCATTGTTAAGTCCTAAACTTTTCTTTTTCAAAAGGTTGTATTTTTCCAATAATTTTTCACAAACAATTGATAGTTCTTCATTTAAAGCATTAGGATCAACATACTCATTACTAGAAGAACTAGCATCATCACAATCTAAGAACTAGCATCATCACAATCATTACTAGAGGTCATAGTGTTAACTCAACATCAAGAACTCTCGGCCCTGTCAGGGGAAAGGACAATTGGATTTTAGACTCGTTTGTGTAATCACCTAGAGGGGGGTGAATAGGTGATGGCTAATCTAATGATCAATTAATGCGAATTAAAAACTTATTAAACTAAACACCAAGTATAATACAAGAGTGTAGCCGGATTCCCCGTGAAGGGCTCTGGACTAACTCCTCAAGATTCCTCTAAACAAGAGTTGAGGTGCCGCGTTGACTCTCTTGGTTGAATACTAGTGTCAGCTAACAATCCCCAAGCATATAACAATATGAGCACAAATATATATCAAGCATATAAAGATGAAAGCAATATAAACATGCAAGATATAAAGACAAAAAGAGACAGAGAAAGAGCAATCGCAAACACTGGAGATTTGTTTCGAGATTCGAGCACACTTGCTCTACGTCCCCGCCTTCAACACTATGAAGGATTTCTACTAAAATCGATCCCACCGGATCACCTGGTGCCGCAACGCCTACAAGCTCTTTGGACTCTCTAGTCCCTCTCTTGTTCCCGCAAGAACATACTACAAGCCCACTAGCTCGCCGAGGCCGCACCTCAAACACCGAGTTCACACACGAACTCGAAACACCGCGAACACACTCGTCCGCCTCCTCAAAGCAAAGAAAGAAGTATTTGGTGATCACAACACTTTGATCACCTAAAAACAATCTCACAATAACACTCCTATAGGATGAATATATCAATGGATAGCTCAAGTGTTTGTGAGAAAAATAAGGATGGAATGTGTGGTGAAAAACTCAAAGAATCACTTTGAAAACTCTTGATAAACTCTCCTTTTGAATGGAAGTATTTGGCTCAAATAAGTGGAGAAAACCTCTTGAAAGAGTAAGAAAAACTGGTATAAAAATCCACTTAAAATCTTAGATAAAATAGCCCAAAAGCCCACTTTATATAGGGCTAGAAAAACTAGCCGTTGGGGCATTTTTCAGCCCTGGCGGGTGACGGTCGACCGCCAACGGTCAGAATTCTGACCGTTGGAGCCTCAGTCGACCGGCCCAGTCGACCGGGGACTGGAACAGAGAGCAGAGCTCTCTACCGGTCGACCGGCCCGGTCGACCGGGGCTTTTCAAAGAGCAGAAGCTCTCTGGCGGTCGACCGGGTCGGTCGACCGGCCCTCCAGCAGACTTGGCGTGCACATTCTGTGCACGTCGGTCGACCGACTTCAAGCTCGGTCGACCGGTCCGGTCGACCGGCAGAAGCCAGGTCACGTCAGTTTTAGGGATTTAAAAGTTGGCATTTTGACACAAATAAAATCACGAAAAATCTACAAAAATAGTTTCAATATTATACTTTGATAATCAAACATGTTTGAGCAAAATCAAGACATGTTACAAACAATTTGAACTATTTTTGTAACTTAAAAATTTTGGCTAAAAAACAAAATCTGTATTTTTTCAAAACTTCTCCAAATACACAAACAAGATATTTTAAACTCTTTTAAAGCATGGTGCGTATGGATATGATCCTCTACACATATATGGTGAAATATCTATATTTTTGACAATAAGCATTAAACATTGTTTTGGTTAAAGATATGTATACTTTTGAATTTCAAAATCAAACCGGTATTTTTCTAAAAGAAAACTCTTTTGTATTTTTCCAAAATAAAAATTCTTTTATGAAAACTCATCTAAATCAAGAGTGTGTATGTATATAGTATAGTTGAGCAATCCACCAACTATTCTATCCTTTACATTTTATCTAAAACAAAATCTTATAAAACAAACCTAGACTCAAGTCTTGATCTTGAAGTCTTCTTCTTCTTCTTGACTTGGTTCAAACACGATCCAACGAGCTAGACTCCTCTTGAGTACTTGATGTGGTCTTTATACACAAGCTCTTGAATCAAACCGTGCTAGCTCCAAAACTTGACTTTAAATCCTTTGTTGAAGCTACACTCCTACTAAGATCTTGATCACAAATCTGAGACTAAATAAACACAAGATCATTAGTACTATAACTACATGAGTTGATCATCATCAAAACTAGAGTGATGGGCCTTTGGGCCTACAGTTTGTTTATAGGTAATATGGACATAACAGTTTGAGGCAAAGAGTCTATTGTTCAGAGATAATATGGACATGACAGAGACTGAGGATCTCAAAATAAGAATCCACTATCCAGAGGGCAGACTGACGTAACAGGAATTGAATGAGTAAGAGACATGAGCACCCGTCGGTTCAGAGGTGATGAAGTAGATATAACCAACTAGGAGTCACCAGACTCAAGATTTTGTTGTTCAGAGATGATAGACTGGATATGACAGCAAAAGAGAGTTTATTCCATTGGAGAATGTGATTTGATTTTAAACTATGTGGGAAAGTTAACGCTTCCTGGGGAGTGATCGGGGAAAAATCGTGCACAAAAAGTGTATGTTTTGAAATCACGAGTTAAAAGTGTGTGCGCTTTGCTTTCCTCGGTACTTCTGTTATAGTATAGAGGCTAAACGGATCAAATCCACAGGGATGGGAAGTGATAGAAGATTTAACGGTATGTTCACGTGTATATTAAAGTTTCTTTTATGTTTTAAAGAATCAAAAGAGAAGAAAACAAAAAGTGAAAAGAGATAAGTATGATGAAACACGAAGAAGTGGGAACATAAAAGATAAGATATTTGTGGTTTTTGTAGTATTTCTAAAACAAGTAAAAATGTAAGAAAACTCATGGATATTAACTACTAATAGCTTCACTAACCATACTTACCTCTTAGTGATAGTTGACTCACATGTATCTTTGGCCATCACTAGTCCTTGGTTCAAGAGCGTTTCAAAGCATAACCCATAAGATAACTCATCGCATCCAAACTCAACAAACAAGTGCAAGCTACACTTAAACCATCAAACTAAATAAGAGCAAGCATGGAATAAAGTAATGTTAGCTTGTTAGAAAGTTAGGATGTTAGAGTGTTAGAATCCATCATCATGAGACATCAATGGCTCTTGCAAGAGTAAGACCAAGTAGAGGCTATTAGATTCATGTGGATGATTAAGTAAGAAGTTAGCAAGTAGTAGTTAGTAGTTAGTTGTCATGAGAGAAAAATTAGCTAAATATGTAAAAAGAGTTAGAGAGAAGAAAACAAGAAGAGATAAAGAGAGAACATTTTATAGAGTGTCATTTTCTATTACAAGCACTCTTACTTTAATCCTATGTACTACTCACTTCCCTATTACAAAATCTACAAGAAATGAAAAAAATATAAAAGAGGAGGAAGAAGACAACAAACCTAAACTATCCTAAAACTACAAATATGGAGAAGAAAACCCTAAAAACTCTCCTCAAAACTCCTCCCTCTGGTGCTCTAAAAATCCCAGGATATTTATAGGCGAAACAGGGCACCAGAGGAGCTATACGAAGCTGCGCGTCAAATCACGATGTGTGGCTCCACGCAATTGCTGCGAAAACACGACAATTGCCGCGTTTCCGTGGCAATCCTGCGCGCGCCGCCTGCTGCGTGCTCCCCGCTTGTACCCCTGTCTGTTGTACTTCCTGAAATCTAGATTTGGGTCCCCGGTTTTGACGAAACCATCCTCCAAGGTCAATGGCTATTCTTATAGGCTTTTAATCACCAATTAAATTGGATTTTTGGGCTTCTTCTTCACTTCATGCCATGGACCTAGAAACATACAAGACATGTGTTATTAAAAGAATTTAATATTAAATAAATGTAAAGATTTGGTATGAAATATGCAATTTTAGAGACTAATCACACCCTCACACTTATCTTTTGCTCATCCGAGCAAAACAGAAAACTAAGAAAATTATTACACCATTTTGCACTGAGCATGTGCAACAAGTCATTAAACCTCTAGGTTTTCTCTAGAGGAGGAGTTTTATCTCCTGAGGGTTTTCAGCAGATTATACCAACATATCCATAAAAAAGAAATCAAATGTTAGTATTTTGAAAACGCATTTTAAAATAGAGAAAGTGTTAAAATATTTTTGCGAAAATTTAAGTGATTTAAGGTCATAGGTTAACCAAAAATTATTCTTCCTTAAACTAAGTCTAAATGCAAAATCTTGTTATAAACTAAATGTAAGAATTTAAAATTGAATCGATTCTTTGATCTTTCATAAAATTCTTAGAAAAATAGGCACTTTGTAAATTGTAAAGATTTTTGGTATATTGATTCAACCTTACATGTTATTGATTTGTGTATATTTATTTTTTTCTCTTAATTTCTTCCCTTAGTTTTCTTAGGCTTTCTTATTTACCTGGGTAGTGAGCTTTTAGAGATGACTCCCAAACCAGATAGTTTTAAGGTACCAGATGAGAAAACATCCCTTGCACTTAAAGACTCGAGTAAACAAGACCACAAAACTAAAGGGGATTATTTTGTTTTTTCTACCATTTTAGGCGTGAATAATCATGCTTCCTGAGGCATAATTTCCCAATTTCATTAAGTAGTTTTTATTATCATCATTTTTTAATTTCTTTAATATAATTTTATGACATTTTCAGTCTTTATTTCAATCTCAAAAAATTGTGTAAGTGTGAAGTGCATAAATTTAAGGCAAAAAATTCAATATCAAATTATCTTTTCAATCTTACTTCCTTATTCTAAAATTTAAACAATATCTATTATTTTGACTCGGTTTAAAAAAATTCATAATTTTAGGTCTTCATAATCCTTAAGATAATCTTAATTTTTCTTAAAAATAAATCAAAGCTATTTTTCTTGTTTCAAAAAGTTTTATAAAAAGTAAAGAAAAGAGCTTTTATACAAAAAGAAATTTTTAAAAATTTTCTAAAATGAAGTGTAAAAGAAAGGAAATTTAAAACTAACTATGTTAATAAATCCTTCACCATACTTATCTCATGTATTATCCTCAATGCATTGTGAATGTGTATATGCATGAAACAAATAGAAAGGGAATAAAAATTACCTTATGGTGGTGGTTCCGGTGGTAGTCTAATTGATCCACGAAATACGGCCCAATTAAGAAATCGTGGATTTTACGGAAACCCACTAATGGCCTCTCTAATACGACCCAGTAAAAGAATGATTCAGTGAATGATCTTATTTAAAAAATTATCTCCATCTAATTTTAATTTTCAAAAATAATTACTGAGTCATTTTCTTCAACATCCTTGTCCAACATTGAAGTGTTATTTTTGGGAGATGATTGATTTGGACTCAAATGGAACAGTCACAAAAATTGATACCGACTCGAGAATTTGATTCAGATCAAGTCAAAATTCAAAAGGGGAGTCAAAATTAGTTCAAAAATGGGGTCCAAATCAAAGAATTGATGTTCACACACTTTTTCCATCAATGAAGTGTAATCATAAGATATTGGTAATTCAATTTCACGATGTACCGGTACAGGATTTAAAGTTGACTCTGGAATAGCGAAAAAAATCTGGTAAAGATACCGAAGTCTTTATTAAATCAAAAAGTAAAATGGAATTACCAACTTGAGGTTCAGGGTCACTTTTAAGCTCAAGTTAAATTTAGAAAAAAGGATAACTTGCCAAAATATCAAGGTGGTTCTCCAAATTTTGGGCTAGTTCAAATGGATGTAATGAAATTGGATCTTGATTTTCGTCCATGGAAGGAATGTGAATGAGTGAAACGATCAATTCAAGTTTAGAAGTTATGGGAATCAAAATTGGCTCAAGAACGTTACTAAGTTTAGGTAACACTACAGGAGTCGATAATTATTCAAGGATTGGACTCGAATTGCTAAATTGAAGCTCAGGTTCACATTCATCTTTAAGTTCAATTTCAAGAAATGGATAACTTTTCAAACTATCAAGAATGTGATGTTGGTTAAGTTCAGGTTGGTATGATGAAATTGAAGCTGGATTTTTAAAATAACATGATTTTTGAGTCATATTAACATTTGATGGACATGGAAAGTCAATCATATTTTGCATTATTTCCTCAGTCTCTTGAACGAATTTCATAGTTTTTCCCACAATGATTTTTTTTTGAGTGGTTCTGAAAAAGAACTATGAATTTTGAAAATTTTGTGGACATGATGAGCCACCATGTTTTTAAATTATTTTTGGGCCTCTATCACTTCTTTCAAACTCCTTTGCAACGATGATTTTTCTTCAATTGGTATTTCAAGAAAAAAGGATGCAAAGCAGAATTAGGGAATGATTATTGTGAAAATTATAGACAATGTGGTTGAAAATTTGACTCGGGGGAGGTGAATCCCCATTGACTTTGTGAAGAGTGAAAATTATTTTAAAATAAAGCCTTAGGATTGGGGATATAGGTCATATTGAGTCGGATAATTTCAATCCGGCATATATAATTGGTTCATGTTGTATATAGTCGGGTCGGAGTTATCCGAATCAAATGAGGTCGGGGTGAAATATGAATTCATATTAGGATTGAAAACTTGTTGTTGTTAAAATCTATTTCACAATTTATAAAAAAATAAACAAACAAATAAATAAATAAGAAGGAAAAAAAGAAAACAAGCTTATGCTAGGGTTGACTTAGATCTAAATGACTCCTAACTGGTTAGACTGTCTGCGGGGTACCTTGTAGAAATCTGACCACAAGTTAATCGGTCAGGTAGGGGCAAGATCAGTGGGAGGTACCCGTGCCAGAGCAACGGGCCTAATTATGTCAAACTACTGTTCTTCGAGGTTTCGCCTCTCAATCCTCAACCTTAGACACCGATTTGACAAGAGTCAAACTCTAACAACTTCCCTTTTAGGTCAATCTCTTAAATGAATCTGAGATGTCCCTGGGGGCCAGCGTCTAGCAAGTTTTATTAAGGCTTGGGTTGTGTGAGTGGGGAGATAATTTTGGGCTAAGAGAGGGTAATGACTTCCCCACCTTATATTGTGTTGGGTTTTGTCCTTAAGTCCAATTTGTGCAAGTGTGCAATATAGGCAAGAATGAACACAAAAAATGAGTAAATCACTGAAGTGTTTGTCCTAAATTATATGCAATGTAATATGTACACCTCCATCAAGATCACAACAACACAAGAACAAAATACAGTATGTTAGAATTAAAATTGACACGTGCCTAGATGCAAATGTCTAAACTGTTTTAAAGCATCCAATTTTTATATTTTAGTTCTTAAATTATTATAGTGCACAGGTAATAAAAACTAGCAACAGAATATAATAATATAGAAGAATTTACCCAACCACACAAAGCAAGTGTGGATTTTCTGTAATGCTAAAAAAATTTTACCTGCACAAAAAAAAAAGAAGAAAAGTTAACAAAAATGTGAGATCAAATCGCTTCCATCCCCGGCAACGGCGCCAAAATTTGATCGGGGGAAAATCGTGCACGAAAAGTGTATGTTTTGAAATCACGAGTTAAAAGTACGTGCTTTGCCTTTCTCGATACTTCCGTTATAGCATTGAGGCTAAACGGGTCGAATTCACAGGGATGGGAAGCGATAGAAGCTTTCCCGATATGTTCACGTGTGTGTTAAAATTTCTTTTATGTTTTAAAGAATCAAAAGAGAAGAAAACAAAAAATGGAAAGAGAAGAGTACGGTGAAACACGAAGAAGTGGGAACAAAGAAGATAAGATATTTGTGATTTTTGTAGTATTTCTAAAATAAGTAAAAATGTAAGAAAACTTGGCTACTAACTACTAATGTATCCACTAATCATGCTTACCACTTAATGATAGTTGCCTCACATGTATCCTTGGCCATCAGCAGTCCTTGATTCAAGAGCGTTTCAAAGTATGACCCAAAAGATAACTCATCACATCCAAACTCAACAAACAGGTGCAAGCTACACTTAAACCATCAAAACTAAATAAGAGCAAGCATGGAATAAAGTAATGTTAGCTTATTAGAGTTGGATTGTTAGAATCCATCATCATGAGCCATCAATGGCTTTTGCAAGAGTAAGGCCAAGTAGAGGCTATTAGATTCATGTGGATTATCAAGTAAGAATTTAGTAAGTTAGTGGTTAGCAATTAGTTGCCATGAGAGAAAAATTAGCTAAACATGTAAAAGGAGATAGAGAGTAGAAAACAAGTAGAGATAAAGAGAGAACCTTTCATAGAGTGTCACCCTCCATTACAAGCACTCTTACTTTCATCCTATGTACTACTCTCTTTCCTATTACAAGATCTACAAGAAATGAAAAATATAAAAGAGGAAGAAGAAGAAGAACTAACCTAAACTACCTTAAAACTACATATATGGAGAAGAAAATCCTAAAACTCTCCTCAAAACTCCTCCATCTGATGCTCTGAAAATCTCAGGGTATTTATAGGCGAAACAGGGCACTAGAGGAGCTGTACGGAGCCGTGCGTCAAATCACGACGCGCGGCTCCACGCAATTGCCGCGGAAATGCGGCAATTGCCTCCTTTTTGTGGCAATCCTACGCGCTCTCCACCTGTCCTCCTGTCGGCTGTACTTTCTGAAATCTAGATTTGGGCCCCCAGTTTTGACGAAACCACCCTCCAAGGTAAATGGCTGTTCTTGTAGGCTTTTAATCACGAATTAAATGAGATTTTTAGGCTTCTTCATTTCATGCCATGGACCTAAAAACATTCAAGACAGGTGTTGTTAACAGGATTTAATATTAAATAAATGTAAAGATGTGATATGAAATATGCAATTTTAGAGACTAATCAGGGAGTTATGAAGAAATTCTCAGAGGTATAATATTAACGTGACAACCAAAGAGTCTAATAGGGACTCAAAAGAGTAATTATAGACTCCGAGAGAAATATAGAGGGAACTGTTATCAGAGCAAATCATTAACGTGATAATTGAAAAACTCACTGGGGAGTTAAGAGGGAATCCCATAAGGGATTATAAAACATTTAGCATTCTCTGATATGTCAGAGGTAATCATTAATGTGACATTAGTGATTCCTGTTGGGATTTGATAGGGAAATGACTGTTCACTGTGATATTTTGAGAGAGTTGTCAGAGGTAATCATTAACGCGACAACTAAAATATCTCGTTGGAGGGTATTTATCAGATGTAATTATTAACATGATGAGTTCTAGTAGCTCAGCTTATCCCATCCTGCCTATTGAGGTGGGCCAACTTTGGATTAGATCCCACCCCAACAACTAGCTCACCTATCAAGTGCACCCCTCATTGCTCATCGTTATTCTCTTCTCCCTATCCACCATTATAACCTCCTCCTTCATAGTTGATCACTTTCTACAATCATCACTTCCTCCTTTATTAAACCCTAATCTTCCAATTACCCTTTTGTCTCTCCAACTTCGTTATCAGTTTCTCCCCCTATCATCTCCTCCCACTTCCTTTCTCCTTCATTTTCTCATTCCACTTTTTTCCTCCATCACCCCCATCAAACCTTTTCCTCCCTCTCCACCATCATTACTGCTTACCACCTTCTTTGTTACCTCTTTTGTCATTGCCACCTAACTCCTTTATCTTTCTACCACTATCGTCATTCCCTCTCGCGCTAACTCATCCACCTCTTCACCACCTCCTTTATCCCTCTTCATCATAGCTAATATTCCTCTCGTGCTAACTTGTAACACTCAGATTATTTAATCCTAAATTAAAATTTTAATAATCGATTATATGAATATAAATAATCATTAGACGTTATAATTCAATTACTTAGTGAACAAATTATGTTTAAGTTTTAAGCATATTTTAATATGTATGTAGGGTGAGAAAGAATAAATACAAGTGTGTGTATGTGTGTATAAAACTACATAAATAGATGCATGAAGAGAGAGAGAGAGAGTTCTAGATTATTTTTTTAATAAAAAAGTCCCAAAAATTTTGCCACTCATACTTATCTCTCTCACATTACTATTCATCAAAGATTTCTTCACCTCTCTCTCTCATTTCCCCTACAGATGAAACCCTAAATTTTCTTCCTTTCCTTCAAATTTTCTTTTCAAATAAAATTTCTTTTCTTTTCTTTTCTCTATCTCTTCTTTTCTCGTTCTTTTCGTTCTTCTCTTCTTTTCTCCTCCATTTGGAGCCATCTAGGACCCGAGGTGGATCCAAGCTCGACCCGAGTCCAGACCCCCGATCAGAGATGGGTGCATGAGCAAGAAGAAGAGAGTTTGGTGGTTGATTAATTTCAAAATTAGTCACTTTTAGGTGTGCGTTAGCAAGAAGAAAAGAAGAAAGTGGGGGTGGGTGTTTTGGTGGTTGATTAATTTCAAAATTAATCATTTTTAGAGGTAAATTAACACCTCTTGTCTTTTATTAAAATTTCTTTAATTAGTAGTTATATGCAAATCTTAATTTTTTTTTACACAAACGTGCCTGCTCACGTACACACACACATATGTATGTATGTATGTATGCATGCATGCATGTTAAAATTAAATAGGAATTACTGCGGCGATTGTGAACTTCGTCGATATCAAAAATATCACAGCATCGAGAGTGAGTAAAGTTTCTCTCTTATTATCGCTCAACTTACGTGGTTAGATTTTAATAATTTTTATCCCTGTATCATATTAGAAACTTGATTAATTTAAGCATTAACTATGAAAGCTAGCTAATTATAATGTTAATTGTAAAAAACTAGCTGCTTATAATATAAATGAAGTATAGCTTAATCACGGTATAAATTGTATAAACTCGTTAATCATGATATCGAAAA
The DNA here is from genome assembly GCA_038442645.1 of Agave tequilana. NCBI lineage: Eukaryota > Viridiplantae > Streptophyta > Magnoliopsida > Asparagales > Asparagaceae > Agave > Agave tequilana. The sequence continues at coordinate 64,618 of JAVJIF010033541.1, read as the reverse complement.
TAATCACGGTATAAATTGTATAAACTCGTTAATCATGATATCAAAAAACCCTCAGCTCGTTTCACGACCTAGATTCCCAAATCGATGTAAATTATATAGCTTGATATGTGTGTGTGTCTATTGGTCGAGATTCTGGTGAAAATTGTGTCACTGATGAGGGGTAGAAATAATGTATCGATGTCGATAAACCAAGAATCTTGAGTCAATTATCGAGTCGTTCATGAATCGAAAGTTTGAGAATTACAATTGCATATATTAACAAACCTACATGAGAAAATGTGATATAAAAATTATATTTTTAATATGTGTGTGTGTATAAAGCAAATAGGGTGTGGATTATGGAAACTAAATCGATAAACTAGAAAAAAGTGATCTTGACTAATTGTTGATATTAATATGCTAATTGATGTGTTACGTGGATAAATGATGTGTTGCTATGATATACATATATGCATTGCCTAAAATTTGTTATGATCGATTCTGACCTGCACTAAAAAATACAGACTTTTAGATAAGTGCTAAGTCCTCAATGCAACCATGTAGCCTAGGACTAATGGGTCATGATCCACAAGAAGAGACATCGATGGAAACTTTAAAGTAAGTTTCTCTTTTAATTTATTGAAACTAGGTAATATTTATCTTCTCAGTTTTGTAAAAAAAATCAAATTATTATGTTAAGCTAAGAAGGAGATAGTAGAAAAAGAGGTGATGGTATGGTTGTTATTTTATTTACAAAAGAAAAGGAAACAAAAAGAGATAAAAAAAAATGTTGGTACAAAAATCAGAAATAAAAAAATGATAAAAGAAGAGAATTTAGGATGATTTTGTTAATTCAAAAGAAAAGAAAAACAAGTTCAAAGAAATAGAATTAAAAGAAAAGGTGTTGATTAAAACTGTTAAATTAAACTAAGAAAGAAAAATAAAAAGAGATAAAGGAAGAAGATTTACCTCTGTTATAGATTAACATACCATGATTAGATGTGAAGTAATATAAAGCAAAATAATAGAAAGAAGTACATGAAAGCAGTGCTTGGTCAGATTGAGTACGATGAAGAAAAGTGAGAAACTTCCATTGATCGTCACCTTCAATATAAACTTCTTGAAGAAAAGATTACATAGTATCACTCTGTAATAACCCTTCCTCTCTTTTAATCATGTAACACTCTCTAACTTAAAAATAAAATAAAAAATAAAAATTACATTGAAGAAGAAAAAAATCTAAACTAAACTAACATAAATCTCTCTTGAGTGGTGCTATTTCTGCCTTCGAGGTATGAGGGTATTTATAGAAGAAAACCAGAGGAATAGGAAGCGTATGAGGATATAGGAAGCTGGTTATTTCTGAATTTGAATTCTCCCCTTATCTCCAAACTTAATTTGATTTATTCAGAATTTTATGTAGAAATTCAATGCTGACTGCAGCTTGTTATTGTGTTGATTGTTGAATATGACTTATCCAATATCAGAATTGAAGATAGTGATCAACATAAAAAATGTATCCTTTAAGTCTTCTTTATGAATCATCTTGAATTATCAGATTTGAGTTTCGGTAGCGAAAGTTATGATTAAAATGTAAAATGCTAAAATTATCCAGTCTGAATCTGAATCTAAATTGCTTCATCTCATCTGTTCTTTTGTGTATCCATTTATCCTCTTAGATTTTCAATTTGTCTTCTAAAATTGATAAGATACCTAATTATCTTCAGCGAAACCAATAGAGTCTTCAAACAATCAGTTTTTCTCTTGAAATTAGATAAAATTATCTTATCTGATATATCTAGTTTTCAGATAAGATAGCTTCAAGACCCTTTAGATTTGGATCGATCCTTTTTTTTTGAACTTTTGAATTTAATTGAATAAATTTCATGCTTATCTTCTTCTTATCATACCCTGCATGAGTTAGGACATTTAGACAAGATATTTACAATATTCATTTCAGAATATATAGGAATGCAATAATATTTATACAATATATGTGTCCAAATACACCCCACACTTATCTTTTGCTCATCTTCGAGCAAAACAAAGAGAAAAGAAAAACTAAACTGACCTAACCTAACTCACTTTCATAAGAATCACGGTTGCACTTAGCACATGCAACAAGCTGTTAAACCTCTAGGTTATCCCAAGAGGACGAGTTTTATCTCGTGAGGGTTTCAGTAGATTGCACCCACAAAATCCTTGAAGAAAAAGAAATGAATTGTTAGTATTTTTTGAAAAAATATTTTGAAAGAAAAAATATTTGAAGTATTAATGTAAAAATTCAAGTAATCTATAAGTCACAGGATTATCAAAACTTAGTCATTCCTAAACTTAGCCTTTATTCAAAAACTTGTTTTCAATCAAGGCAATTGTATGCCTCATCTAGTCTATTATTTTACCCTAAGTCATCTGCACCTTGTGACCGTGAAAATTTTGCTCAGGATTCTTCAACTCTAACTCTTATGCCTTATTATTTCTTTTTTTCTTTTTTTATTTATAGCGGTAATATTCATTAGCTCTATTAGGCTTTCTAATAAACCCATGTAACGAGTCGGTAACTCCCAAGCCAGACGGTTTTAGGGCACCGAGTGAGAAAACACCTCAACGACTCAGAACTCGAGCAAACAAGGCCACGGAACTGAGAATTTTTATTTATATGAACCATTTTTAGGCTTGAATACTTATGCTTCATGAGGCACAAATACCAAGCTTAATTAGAGAATTTTTTATATAATGATTTTTTTTTATAAGAGATGAGAATTTTTGTTTTAGAATCCTAAGTGTGTAAATGTATAAAGTATGCATATTTCATCAAGATAAAAATCAAGACTAAATTACTTTTTTTAATTTTTCTTCCTAACCTCAAAATCAAACAAATAATTTTATTTTGACCAAGTATAAGAACTCTTAATTATGATCCTCTTATTCCTTAAAACTTACTTAATTTTTTATAAAAATAAGTCAAAGTATTATTTTCCTTTTCAAAAAGTTTTTAAGAAAATGATTTTTTTAATTAGTAAAGTTAGCATGTTAGTAAACCCTCCCCCACACCTACCTCACGCATTGTCCTCAATGTATGAATGAAATGCAATAATACATGAAAAAAGAAAGAGGGAAGAAAAGTTGTTACCTCAAGGTGTGGTTCCGGTGGTATTTTCATTGGGCTAAGCGTTTCTACCCAATCTAAATACTGTGGATTTTCACGGAACCCATATTTCATAACATCTTTCTTATTAATATTTTTATACTCCCCAATATGATTCCTATTAACATTTTTATACTCCCAAATATGAATAGGACCGTGCAAGATCCTGGCATAAAATTTTTCCAGGTTATATGTCCAATCTTAGGGTATCATCACAGAGTCATATTGATCTAAATCTTGGTCCAATAATGGTATGCAATTTTATAAAATGGATGATTTGGGCTTAACAATAAGGGAAATGGGAACTGATACTAACTCGGACATAAAACTCAAATCAAGTTTATGTTCGAGAGTCAGAATTGGTTCATGAGTTTGGTCTAAATCATAAAATTCACGTTCACATTCATTTCTCAACAATGGAATGTGACTATCCAAAATAAGTGGTTCATGTTTAATCTCTATAGCATAGGAATCAGTGTTAGCTTCGAAATTGGGTCCAAATCGGGTAAGAATATTGGAGTCAATATAGATTCAAAAAGTGGAACTGAATCAGAACATTGGGAATGGTGTCGCATTCATCTTCAAGTTCAATCTCATTGAAATGAAAACTTGCCAATTTGTCAATGAGTTGATATGGTCAAGTTCAAAATTTTGTGGTGAAATTGAATCTTGGTTAAAATCTCCAAGATACCATGATTCTTCATCAATATGCCAGATGAATCAGGAATGGTTGAAAATGTATTACGAAAAGTTTTCTCATTCGTATCATTAATTGTGTTGACCAAATGACTCACTTTTACTTCTACCCTATTGAGAGATTTAAGACAATTCGTTTGGGATTGAATACAATTATTTTGGGATTGAATCATGAATTTCATATTCTTTTCTAAATCAACAGGTTCCTCTTATTATGGTTGGACTTGAAAAGTAGAGTAAGGATCTTGAATTTGGGAATTGTTCGGGAGAATTGAGTTCACTATGATTTGTATCTGTCGTGTGGATCAAAGAAGGCTTCAAAAGTCTTTTCTAAAGAAGATTTTTCTTCTATAGGTTTGTCATGGTATAAAGTATATGAAGCTGTTTGTTGGTAAGGTTGTTGATAATAAGATTCGGGGGAGTTATATCTCCACTGACTCGGTGAAGAGTGGTGATGATTGTCCCATTCTTGTTCATAATACTGGGATTAGGGCATATATTTATTCGGATAAGACCAATTTGGCATACTTGTTTGGTTAAATTTAAAGTTATGTAATGTCGGGTTGGTAATATCTGAATTGAAAGAGGTTGGGGTGAAATATGAATTTGAGTTATAATCAAAATAATTATAATTATAATCCATTTTCACAAGAACAGAAAACAATCAAATAAATAAATAAGAAAATAAAGAAAAATATAGCCTATGTTAGGGTAGAGCGTAGACCTAAATGACTTCTAACTGTTGATTATCCACCGGAGGTATTTTGTAGAATCTGACCGCAAGTTAATCAGCTAGGTAGGGGCAAAATTGGTGGGAGATATCCGTGCCTAAACAACGGGACTAATTATGTCAAACCACCAGCCTTCAGGGTTTCGCCTCTCAATCCCCAACCTCGACACCGATTTGGTAAGAGTCAACTTCTAATAACTTTCCCCTTAGGACAATCCCTATTTGAGTCCGAGATGTCCCTAGGGCCAACATCTGCTCAATTTTAAGTTAGGCTGGGTTAGTAAGTGAGAAGATAATTTTATGGCTAAGAAAGGTAATGACTTTCTCACATTATCTTGTTTAAAAATTTGCCCTTAAATCGTTTTAGTGCTCGTGTGTAAGTATATAGCAAAATATCACCCAAGCAATATTGACGATCTATCAGGGGCGCTTGTCCGTTCGGTTGTCCTCTATCTTTTTATCCTCTTGAATTTTGAATTTTCACTTTAGATTGACGATCTATCTCTTTATCCTTAGTGAAACCGATAGTGTCTTCTAATCTATTTTTTCTTTAAATTTTAATGATATTATCTCATCTGATATACCCTGTCTTCAGATAAGATTACTTTTAGAACCTCTTAATTTGAATCTATCCCCGTTGATTTGAACTTTTGAATTTATTTGGATAAATGTGTCAATCTCTCTCTTTTCTTCCTAATTACCCTGCACGCCACGAGACAAGAAAATACATTAAATAGCAGAGTTCTATTTAATTATATGTGTAGAAATGTGACAAGTATGAAATTAAAACATGTAATGTACGTGTACAATCAACTGAGACCAACTCCTACTTCATTACTACTTAATTTATTCCTCCTTTCTCAGTATGGGTAATACCATCTCCCGTCACATCACAATTTTCATACTAACATCTTCTTTGCATTTAGATCATTCCACCCTTGTAACCTCTTCCCTTTTACCCTTTCTCCACTAAAACCTCCTCTCTCTATCCATAATCATCATGTTCTCTTCCTCATCATCACTCGTCATCGTAATAAAAAAGTCGCAGATACTACCGTTGGCGTGTATATTCCTTGCTCGGCCCTGGACAACAAAGGGGGTTTTTTTTGCGCCGTCTCAAAAGAAGGGGTCTCTCGAATCATGACCTTTGCTTGTGGGGCATTATTGGCTCAGGATTCCTAAGAATCAAATAATTTTAAAGATTTCAAACTTTGATATTATTGGTATGTGACTGAGATTTGAATCTTATTTAGTGTTATTAGTTTGAGACTAGGATTTGAATTTTTAAAATATAGTGATAATAGTTATTAGGATTAAGACTCATATTAGACTTTCGAAATCCTACTTTTTAATTCAAGTATGTACATTTTAAACAATCCAACTCTTATAAAAAGTCCATGTGAAAACTTGTGGACTTTTCATTTAAACTTGAATTCTTTATACCTTCTTTATCCATATCTATCCCCTCTAATTAATCCTACCTCAATCATTATTCTAGTTAATAATAACTATGATAATAATATTTAATTACTAATTTAAAATAATAATTAATTATAATAATTATTAAATTAATATTACTAACGAATATTAACAAAATAACAATTATTTTTAATTAATAATTGTGCAAATTAAAGTACAATGACTAATATTTAATTATTTATAGTAATTTGTGATAAATCTAATTAATTAGAAAAAAAAAAGTTACCAACGATATTAACTCAATTTCCCCCTCCTAAGAATTTTACTAAGATAATTAATAAATAATGTTATTTCAACATTAGTAATTGTCATCATTCATTATTTTATATAAACCTTGATTTATTGTTGAATATTTATTTTATTGTTAACCTTTGTATAATTTCCCAGTAAGGCCTCGCTCATTAGTAAAGGAGGTGGGAGTGAGCAAATAAAAACTATTGTATAATTTCTTATTTAGTATATAATATTATTTTAACTACGATAATAATATAATATATCTAGTTTATAGAATACTATTTAAACTATAAAATCTTATAGCTATCTAACTAGTTATGGTTCAATTATTATTAATATTAAGTTAAATAATAATTACTAATAACTTATAATATTTGCTCTAATGTTCATCAGTATGAAATATCAATATTATTTTATTAAAAATTAATTAATTTGTAGTAATATATTTAAATATTGAATGATTAAACACAATTAAAATCCTGCAAAATTATCCTAATTGCAGTCCAAATTATCTAACCCTAGGATCAAATGCTAGTAAAGTCAAACTAAGATGTCCAAGTCCTAGTTCACATTATTCAATTTTGAGCTCGAGTTTCAGTAAAATCTAACCGAGAAATCCAAGTTATATTAGGACAAATTATCCAAGTCGAATTCAAGAATCCCAAACTAATAAACACCTGTTAGGAAAAACGCCTCATTCCTCGGTGGTCCGACAACCACGTTTGCCTATTCTTTTCCAACTAGAAGGTCTCAATCTATACGACAAGATATAGGGGCTGTTTGTTTCGCTGTAAAAGGTGTAAAAGTCCGTAATTCGTAATTAACTTACAACTCAGTTACAGCTACGACGTTTGTTTGGACTGTAATTCGTAAAAGACTTATGCAACTCAACTACCACTCACTTATAACCCAATTACCACTCACTTACAGCCCATTTACAGTTAATTTTGTGGTCATGCAAAGTTATATTATTTTTTTGTTAATATTAATTTTTTTTAATATTTATTTGTCATATTAAAACTTTTTAAATCACAAAATAGTTAATTTTGTGGTGAACCTTTTCACTTACGACTTAAACATTACGACAACGAAATACCGTAAAATACAATACACTTTCCCACTTATAACTTTATATTACCAACCAAACACAATAAAACTTACATGTATGTAAGTCATTTACAACTGCAAAAGACTTTATCAATTACGACTTACGAATTACAACAAATTACGACAACCAAACAGACCCATAGAGGCTAAAAGTCTTAGTGAAAGCATATTGCTCGATAGGAATGAGTGGAGAAAGCTGATCCATGTGCCTGATCCGACGTAATTCTCTTTTAGTTCATCTAGCCTACCTCAAATACTTGAGACAAATGACTTAGTTGTTGCTGCTGCAAGGTCTCAATTTCGAGCCTTTTCTTGCCAGCCACTTTGACCAATGTTCCGAGCCTTGTGCAGGTTCAAGTTTTCATCTGAACCCACTTTGATCTGGGCCAGCCTGGAGACTGTCATCAGCCCTTCTCTTCTGAGCCCACTATGGCCGAACCGAAGGAGCTGAAACAGCCAGAAAAAACACAATGGCCCATTCCTCCACCCGAAAAAGAAAAAAACAATAGATCAACTTTCTTTCTGGGCCCACAACCGTTCTAAGCCTTATAGGCGGCCCATGAATTTTTTCAAGCCATTGCGGAGAATCTTGAGGGTACTATAGTCATTTGATGCCTAGGGTTCGAAGGATCGCACCGCACCATAAAACTTCTCCGCCCCCGGTTCGTCACACAACCCTAACCCTAGATTGATTCCGCCGCTCGAGAGACACAGAGATCCGTCATCTCAGGTATCATCGCATCCCTCTCTCTCTGTGTGAAATTTACGCCATAAGATCCTTTGTTCGCTTAGAAAATCGCTCATCCTCTTCTTCGTTCTCGTCTAGGGTTTCGAAATGGCCAAGTCGAAGAACCACACTGCCCACAACCAGTCCTATAAGGCGCACAAGAACGGCATCAAGAAGCCAAGGAAGCACAGGCACACTTCAACCAAGGGGGTACGATCTCAACCCGATCAAAGTTTTTTTTTTTTTTTTTTTTTTTTACTATTTAGATTCTCAGGACTTGAAATTGAAATTGATTTCGTTGTTTGTTGTTGATTTGTTAATAGATGGACCCAAAGTTCTTGAGGAACCAGAGGTACGCGAGGAAGCACAACAAGAAGAGCGGAGAGACCGGATCTGAGCAGGAGGAGTAAAGACTGAATCTTTAGGTTTCTTCATGTGTTTTGAACCGATGATCATGTTTTACTATTTTTGCATTAATTAGATATGTTTTTGTTGGGATTATGAAGAATAGTTGTGTTTTACGTTTTGAGATACTACCGCTGAATTTGAGATGTCTCGGTAATCATATCAATCTGGATTAGACCTATTTCTATTTTGTGCACTGTCTTGATCTTAGTTTTTACCTTATGTTTTAGTTTTAATTTTAGTTGATTGTGATCTTGTGACCTCCATTTATTCATCACTTTAATTTTAGCTCTACATTATCGTTTGAAATGGTTTGGGTTGAAGAAAGATCAAAATTCCCTTTTGGTATACTTGTCAGATATACATTTTCATTCACAGCTCACGCAATCTATAAGTGTGTGTGTGTGTGTGTCTATAAGTAAGTGTGTGTGTGTGTGTGTGTGTGTGTGTGTGTGTGTGTGTGTGTGTCTATAAGAGTGTGCGTGTGTGTGTGTGTGTTCCAAGTTTACTTGGTAATTGATGATATACATTGGGAATCAACATCCGGCTTGATTAGCATATGTTATTGTGTTGAGAGATAGAGACGGTGGATCAACTATGGGTTGCTGTCATTTTTCTCTTTATGTTGGAATCACTACCTCATTGAGGGTTTTGAATTGGTGTCCTGGTTTAGACTTTGAACTTAGCTTATGTTTAGGGTTAAGCTAAAATGTGTATTGCTTATGTTGAAGTGTTATATATGTGGCATATTTGTGCTGGAACTAGACACATGCTCCTATTGAGGAGGCTGTGCAATACTTTTAGTTTTTGAGCTAGGTAAGTAATTGGTTGTTTCTAGGGTTTTTTTAAGCGCTTGTGCTGTTGTCGCGGGTTGTGTGGAGAAGTGACTTCTGTAGTTTCTGGATAGAGGTTTAGTGATTTATTTAGAAAACTTCACTGAGTATTTGGAGGCAATGAGTGCTGTTTGGGGTTTGCTGTGTTGGGATAATGATGAGGTGTTAACCACAAGAAGCTCGTGCAGGTGATGTTAGTTTAGGTTGCTGATGCTTGGGAAGGCCCAATCCTTTGGCCGATCTGTAAGCAACAAGGAATAAGATATCTTGTTACTCTAATGTGCTCTGAAACTTGAAGAATTATGTGGTTGTTGGGATGAACGTGCTGATTCTGATTTCTTTTTCAGAATGATCATCTGTAATTGTCACACACGTACATACACACACGTGCGCGCGCACATAAGGTTCTAAAGGGGCTGGAAGTTTTACCAAGTTTGTTTTTAGATTTTGGCCATTAGCTTGAGTATATTTGTGAACTCATTTTCAAGCATGCTAGCTAACCTGGTAGTTTTTGGGGAGTTATAAAAATATTATTTATGTGTTGTATGCTTATTGGTTTGGGATATTTTTTAAGCCTACTTGCATCTTCTCCTGGAATGTAATCAATACAAAAGGAAGAAAACTATCCAACCACACACTGCATTTTTCTATCTCGTAATACATGATCCTCACTCTTTTTGTGCATCACCACCACTTTTGCCAGAGACGTCATTGCTTGTAGCTTCTACCAAATAAATCAAGTACTTCAAGCTTTTCTTTGTTTCTTAACTTCCATTGTGGTATGGTCCTTTCACTTTGTGAATGTTAGGAGTTTCTTCAATTGTGGTATTTCTTCATTACTTCATCCCTTGCAGAATGTGACCCTTTTAAGCGAATATTGTTTCATTGTGGACGGACACACCTTGCCCCGGTAGCAAATGTTACTAGTTGGATTCCAGATTGTTTTGATGCTGTTGCCATTTCTACATTTCAGTGTATTATGTACCAATGTTTGATCAATCTGTTGTTCGCTGCATGCTTTTCCATCAAATTATAATTTGGACACCGATATAAAATTACTAATCTTAAACCACTTTTGGGCCTTTGGCTAGCGTGCAATTTTGTATGAAGTATATGAAGTAATTTGTGTTCCATTTGATTTTGAGATGCAATTGTAGCCCAAGGTGCGAAAAATGACGGTTTTAGTGTTGGCTGGTGTTTTACAAAGTCAATTTATTGTTTGTAGTGGATCACTAAACACACCACGAGTCCCATTGAAGAAAGGTAGACTGTATGTTACAGAGTACAAACATGAAAAATGATACACAGTACCTAGAAGTTCTAGGCCTTTTATGTATACTGTGTTTAATGGATAGCTCAGACATTTTATATCCATTTGTGTAGTACAGCGGTAGCTTTGTACGCCTACACCTTGTTGGTTTATCTTCATTTTTTGTTTGTCTCCATTCAAATAAGCATGCATTCACATCATCTACATACATACAAACATTGCAGAGAGACCACCATGAGAGCATATGCTATCATTATCCTTCTCTATTCTACTGCCGCAGCACCAGCCGTCTCACAAACTCGAAAACGGAGCACAAGAGTAGGATTTCTTAGTGAGGAACAAGTTCAATGGTACATGTCCACCTTCTTTTAAGTGTCGTGCTGGGTCTGTATTCTGGGATTGATTTGGCTATGTCGGTTTCTAGTTTACAGCTCCATTGGTTTCTCTGGCACCTGGTTTCGGATTCATTTTTCATATTTTTTCAGATAACAAGAGAAAGCTGTGACCTGAATTTAAATAGACAGGAGTCATTTAGTCGTTGTCAAATAGGGGTCAACAATTAATGTCGTTTTTGGAGCCCAGGAAGAAGCATTAGGAAAATCTCTCTCGGTATTATATCTATGGTAAGAAAAAGTTTTATGATTTCTCAACTACAGTACTTGGCACTTGTTGACGGAACTGTTAAATAATGGAGTAAACAGATTCCGGCGCGTATTTTACAGCCAGAAAGTAATGGTTAATCATCACAAATCAGCATTCCATCAAAACAGACAATGAATCAAATCAAGCAGCATTCACCCTTGTTATTTCTTCCACAATTCAAAACCAATATGTACATTGCGTTTTGATTATTACTAACAACATAGAAACTTTGAAACCAAATCAAAACGAACTCAGGCTGATCATTTCATTGACGCTTGACGATGATCACCGGACACTTTGCATTTCGAGCGCAGTAATCGCTCACACTCCCAATCAGGGTCCTGAATCCCACACAAAAAAAAAAAAAAAATATCAACAATTCAACCCATCATTTCAAGTAACAGAAAATTAAAAACTAAATTAACTTAATTAATTTCTGACCTTTTAATGAGGCCATAGCCATGGCTTCCCACGACCAAAATGTCAGCCCCCAGCCTCTCAACCATATCGCAGATCACATCCCTTGCGTCCCCACCGCATTCCTTCGCCTCGACTTTGATCTGATTCGCAAAAAAAAAAAGAAGAAGAAGAAGAAACATTAAGTATCTATTAAATAGAAAAAGATCAATTTTTCAGAGTCTTTGTACATTGCTGTAGCTCTGACAAACGTTCTGAGCTTTTTTCAAGACTGATCTCGCGAGTTCCTTGCTGCAACGATCCATGGATGCAGTGACGTCCTCCGAAAACAAGTACTCTGCGAGAGACTGACCGACCATGAGATGGAGCGAAAATAAGTAATTTGATATAATTGCATGGATTCGATGGGGACGCACGCACCCACGCCGTCCAGCAGGGAGTGCACCGGGGGCAGGGGCCGGGCGTACAGCAGAACGAGGGTGTCGCGAGCACGGCCGGCGGCGGCGACGATGTTGTCGAGGCACCAGCGGAGGGCGTGGAGGCTCTCCTCGCTCTCGTCCACCGCCACGATGATCTTCCTCTCTTCTTCTTCTCCGGTTGCCACGTCAGCCATCTCGACTGAAGAAGAGCGGCACGTCGTCCCGATTCGGTTCAGTAAAGATTTGAGGGCCACCGATTGAATTTGAAGCTGTCGTCTGATAAAAACCAGAGCTTTGGTGGTGGTTTTCTCACTACCGCGGGTTCTCTCTCTGTGTCTTCGGAGTTGGGAGAGATCCCAACACCTTTACTTTACTTTTTTTTTTTTTGGCCGGTTTCCCGTGCAATGACACGGCAATGACACGTGGGTAAGACCAAAGTGATAGGCTCGAAAATGTCTCCCCCTTCCTTATCCAGTTGAGGGCGTTTTTGTTTTGAGGGAATTAGAGGAAAATGAGCAAGCGAGTTTTTTTTTTTTTTTTTTTTTTTTTTTTTTTTTTTTTTTTTAACTTTTTCCCTTTCAGGCCTGTTTGGTTAAGGGTGGAAGTGAGGAAGTGAAGAAGTGAGGAAGTGGCAATAGTTCCCTTTGGAACTTGGGAATTGGTTAGTAAGTTTTTGGTGTTTGGATGTTATTGGGAAGTGTGGTTTGAAAAATGTTATGTCTTTTCCGGTGTTTGGATGGTAATGTGGAAGTGAAAGTGGAAAAGTTGACTACAAAGTTGACCGCAAAATAATATTAAATTAAAAATTAATTAAGAAAAATAAAAATTAGACTGTAATTAGAATGCAAGTGAGATTTACATGAGCAAAAAATTAACTGTTTTGTGCTACAATTTATTACAAATGAGATTTACATGACTACAAAATGAACTGTAGCACTCTGGAAGTGAGAAAAACGTTGTGTAAAGGAGAAAAGAGAGAAGGAAAAGAACTTTTTTCATTTTCCTTTTTCGGTGTTTGGATGAACAGCGGAAATGAGAAAGGACACTTCCCACTTCCTCACTTCCACCCAATTCGTATAAGTGAGATTTATATTTCACTTGTAATTTTTTCTAATTTCATTTCTCATTTTAACATTCTCACGGAGGGTGTAGTCGGCGTCAGTTTTGAAAACTCAAAGTTGGCTTTGCGAGGAATTAGGGTGCGCAAGCTTGTGAGCATCATGTTTAGAGTTATGTCCTTGAGTTTTGTGTGAAGCCTTAGTTTCATACTTGGTGGAGAGGTCTATTACATTCCTTGTTGCTTCGTTCAGCTGTATATGCTTCTGGTCTTGAGACAAATGTTTTTCATGTTGGTGACATTATGCTTCACCAAAGGCGTGTTTGGTTGCAAGGAAGTGGGCGGATGTAAGGAAATAAGGAAGTATAATTGCTCGCTTCCCTATGTATCCAAACACCAGAAAAGGAAAATAAGAAAACTCATTTTTCTTTTCTCTTTTACACAACTATTTCCTCACTTTCAGAGTGTTACTTAATTTCGTGGTCGTGTAAATTTCATTTGTAATAAATTGTAACACAAAACAGTTAATATTTTGATCATGTAAATCTCACTTGCGTTCTAACTATAGTCTATTTTTTATTTTTTAATTAAATTTTATTTTAATATTATTTTGTAGTCAACTTTGTCGGCAACTTTTTCACTTCCACTTCTATATTACCATCCAAACACCGAAAAAAAATATAACATTTTTCAAATCACACTTCCCAACAACATTCAAACACCGGAAAATTACTAACCAATTCTCAAGTTCCAAAGGAAACTATTACCACTTCCTCACTTCTTCACTTTCTCACTTCCACCCTTAACCAAACAGGCCCCAAGTGTATGTAGAAGGAATGGTCAGTTTGAAACCTGATAATGAATGCGGCTGCGACGACATCATTACACTTATAAACCAGTGTAATCTGACTCTAGAAATAACTTATGTTGCACTTGTGGGTTCTCCTGCTTCATCTTGACCGTGAAGAGATAATTGTTGTTCTTCATAAACGCCTTTAAAACTGAAAGGAAATACCCGACACGTGGGAGGTCGTCATGAGAGTGGACTGCCATCTTGACTTGGTAGGCTCGGAAGTGTTGAAACGGGGTCTTGTTGGCCCAAAGGCCTATCATTCTAGTTTTGATGATGATTAACTCATATAGTTATAGTACTAATGATCTTGTGATGTTTAAATTTCAGATATTGATTAATATCTTAGTGGGTGTTTAGCCTCTTCAAGCTAATACGTGTCGATTCAAGAGCTCAAGTATAAAGAATACATCAAGCACTCAAATGGAGTCTAGCTCTAAGAAATCAAGTTTTTGATCGAGTCAAGCGGAGAAGAACGATCACATCAAGAAGAAAAAGACTAGAGTTTATATGACTAGATCTTGTGTAAAATTTATATTAGACTTGATGGCTCAAGCACACATAAAAGTTTAAATTTGATTTTAAGATCAAAACCCTTAAGTGTTTCAGTTTAACCCATTTCAATTTAACTAAAACATATTTTTGGTTTCATGAATAAATTTTCTCAAAAACAAGTTCATATCATTTTATATGCGTATTGGATTCTATTAGTATACATTGTGCTTCAAATGAGTTTAACAAACTTGTTTTTGTATTTATACAAGTTTTGGAAAAACTTGTCTTTACTTTAAATTTTAGTTTTGGAAAAAACAGTTTTTGTTTTTAAAAATAGTATTTAACAACTCAAATAGTTCATATCTGTGTATTATATGTTGAATTTTTGTTCACATATATTGGTGTATTGATGTATTCACATGAACTTATTTTTGTAAATTTTATAGAGATTTATTGGGATCTAAAAAAAATTTTAAATTGCAAAATATAGCAAGTTTGGCCTATCGCCGGTCGACCGGACGATCGATCTGGCGTGTCACAAACAACTGCTTGTGCACATGCAGTCGACCAAGCGATCGACCGAACATGCATACGCTTAGGCAGAGGGCCGACTGCCTCTCTGACCGGTCAACCAACCCAGTCGACCGCGCACAACAGAGAGCAAGGTGCTCTCTGTCGATCGACTAAGCGGTCGACCGGCTACTGTAAGAACACAGTGTGTTCTCACAGCGGTGGACCAAGCACTTGACCGGCTAGCCTCAACGGCTAGAATTCTAGTCGTTGGACGGTCAACCGGACAGTGGACCGGAAGGACAATTCTGATCTGTCCTGCCTCAAACGACTATATATTGGATTTTCTGTTTTTTATTATTTCCTAACAATTATATCTTACTTTTTAAGTATTATTCAATGATTTAACAACTGAGTTTTCTCTCTAATCATCTCCAGCTTATTCCTATAAATAGGCTATAAATAGGGGTCATGGGAGAGAGTTGTCAACAAGAATTTTTAAGATTTTGAAAAAAATTTGATTGAGAAAATTTGTATTTAAAGTCTTAAAAAAATCAAGAAAACAATTTTTGGGGAAATTCAAGTTTCAAGTTTCAAATCTCTATCTCTTAAAGGAAAATCTTCCAAGTGTTTTCTTAGGAGCTTTATTTCAAAACATCTAGTTTTCTCATAAAATTGAGCTATCATTTCTATCTATCCTTATAGGATTTCTTGTTTTTATGAGATTTCTAATTTGTGATCTTTGTGATCACCAAGAAGTGAACTTTCTCAAGCTACTTTATGCTTCCCTTTTGTGTAGAGGTGTATTTGTTTTGTGCATTGGCTTTATGCCTTGACTTTGTAAATAATTAATTTATTATAATATTTTCGAGTATAAAAGTAGGGGAGTAGAGAAAGAAAAAGCACGAAAAGATAGATCGGTAATTAATATTATTATTTTAATAAGGCGAAAATTTGACTATTTCAGAAACATTCCGAAAAATTCTTAAAAATAGCAAATATTATTTTAAGATGCCTGGTGAAATCAGATTCGAGAAGTTTAATGTAGTTTTCAAATTAAAAATCTTAGAATCTTCCAGCGATACTGGCCGAAACCAGAATCGATGAAATTTTGATAAATTTAGAAAAATCTCAAAAAAATGTATTTACATAGAAAATAAAATTTTAAGAAGTAACGTGAAAGCTGTTTTTTGAAAATTCAATCCCATTTGAAAATAAAAATCTAGGAATCAGTCAGCGATGCCTATCGACACCGGTTTTGCAGATTTTGCAAAAAAATTCTGAAAAATTTTAAAAAATTATGAAAAATCTAAAATATTAGAATATAGTGTTTGAAACTGAAATCGGTCAAATCGAACTACCAAAAAGGTCAAATCGAGTAGCAGGCTGGTATTGGGTTCCCGGTCCGGGTCAGAGCTGACTCTAGGTTTGACAATCTAGATCCGATACACAATAACATAATCAATCACAACCCAAGAACACATACTGGAGGAAAATTGAATTAATACGGTCAAAAAATTTGGGACACGTATCTAGGTACGTATCCCGGGAACGGGATGCTACAGAATATTTGTTGGTGGAGATTACGTGCAAGGAAATTCACATCTATCCATAAACACCTTTTTCATTCTAGTAGTATAATCGATTCTCATATGTAAATCTGCATCTGTTTTGAAGAAATAGCTGTCAGTTTTTCAAAGTGCCCCTCTGTCGAAACATGCATTGTGATCTTGAGAGAGGCCTCAAAATATCCACTACAATTAACATAATAATTCCAAGAATACATCATAATTCGGGATGGCTAACGGGACGAATCGGGTTGATTCGTCCCGTTAGCTAATGAATCCGTTACGAGACGGGTTGAACCTGTCTCGTAACGAATCCAAACGAGATGAATCAAGTAATCGGGGAACGAATTGCGTCTCTTGACCCAATTCGTTACCCGAATTCGCCGAGACGGGATGGACCCGTCTCGGATATTATTATTATTATTTTATTTTTAAAAATTTCAAATTTACCACAATAAGCAATTTTTTGAGCTGTTGAGGGCTAGAAAAAAATAAAAAAATAAAATAGGGGTCTGAACTAATTTTCCGTCTCACATATATAATAATATAAGACTTTTAAAAAAAAAGAAAGATGAGGAGTCGGGAAAAAAATTTCCCCGACCCGATTCGTCCCGTGATTCGTCACATGACGAATCTCATCCGTTTTGTTTAAACGAAACGGTAATTCGGGTTGACCGCCCTAAACGGGGCCGCAACCCGCCCTGTGCGACTCAAACTCTCGCACAGGGCGGGGTGGGGCGAGGCCGGTCGACCCGCCCTGTTAGCGATCCCATTATAATTATAAAGAAAAAGAGAAATAGAGGGGAAAAAATAAAAAAAAAAAAAAAAACGATTCCAGTGCAAGGCCACGCCACCGCCCACGGGATAAAAACCACTTGACTGCCACAAGTTTATACCCAGCGGGTCCCAAACGGCATACACGACCACAGTTCCAACCTCATCCCCATCCTCTAATTTATATCCTTCTATCTACTTCGTATTACGAAAATACCATTCCAAACATTCGTCCTCTACTCATAATAAACTAATCGATCAAGGGCATTCTAGTAAAGTAACTCCAGCTGTTATCGGGGACACCGAAACCGCGGCGGCCCCCGATTCCCGAAAACCGCCCAACGCCCCCCGGAAACCAGAAATCAGAATCCAGAATCTCACTCCCCAGATATAAATACCGGAAAACCCGCACACAAAAATTCACCCACTGAAAAAAAATTCCGTTTCTCAAAATATCTCATACAAGTTTTCAAATTTAGGATGGCGGCGAGCGAAGGCGGCGGTCGTTTGATCGTGGTGGCCGTTGACCCCGGCGAGGAGAGCCTCTACGCGTTGACCTGGTGCCTCAACAACGTGGTGGCGAAGTCGAAGGAGCCCGGCGAAGAGAATTCCAAGGACACCCTCGTCCTCCTCTACGCGCGGCCCCCTCGCGCGGTGTACCCGTCCATCGACGGCACAGGTGAGCTGAGGGGCACTTTGGGAAATTGAAGTTTTGGAAGTGTCAGTGGCATTTTTGGTAACTATCTGTTGTTTTTCAGGGTACTTGTTTTCGGCGGACATCGTGGCGAGTATGGATCGGTACGGACGGGAGGTGGCGGATACGGTGATGGAGAGAGCCCGTAGGGTTTGCTCGAGTTATCCACACGTACGTATACGATACGTCATTTTTCTGTCTTAACTCCCTGGAAACTATTAAATTGCACTAAAGTACACTCCATAAATGAGTTTTTTTTTTTTTTGAGGAGTGCTAATGGCCGTTGGATCCGACAGGTGAATGTGCAATCAAAGGTGGAGGTTGGAGATCCCAGAGACGTGATCTGTGAGACTGTAGAGAAGCTTAATGCTGATATGTTGGTGATGGGGAGCCACGGTTATGGCCTTATCAAGAGGTAATTAGTTAACTACACCGAGAAATTTAATCTAGATTTAATATTGTTTGATTTAATGATTTGGATGCAAAATTTATTAATTACAGGGCCTTTTTGGGAAGTGTCAGCAACCACTGCGCGCAGAATGTGAAGTGCCCGGTTCTGATCGTCAAAAGGCCCAAACAGTAGTTGGCTCTTTTTGTGAGGATTGTGAATCTGTGATGAACTAGACTTAATTTGGTTTTTGTATGTAAATTTTGAAACAATATGTAGTGACTTGCAAATGTACCTTATTTTGATCTCATTCTCTTGTTTGTATAATTGTATTGTGTAATTGGTTGTTGAGTTCTTCGAATCTTATCAGTTAACGATCAATGTTGCAATTTGAATTACATTGTGTTCATGTTAATTATTTACCTCTCAAAAAAAAAAAAAAAAAAAAAAAAATTAAGTCCAAAGAAAATAATAAAAGAAACATTGAGCCTCTCTTTTTAGGAATTATCTCGAATATCAAAGGCCTGCTTGAATATTGCCAGGCGTTTATTATGTTTGCTGCGTAAAGCCTACGTTGCATTAGACCGGCCCAATCTCATGTATGTTAGAGATGATAATGGGCCGCAAGGGACGGGCCGGACCGTATGAGTAGGTATTTTTGAATTTATGATCTCGATCTTTTTAGACGAGTCACACTCTTCAACAACGCCCCCTGGAAAATTCTATCAGAACTTTATATTTAACCAGTTTTTAAACTGTTCAAATCATCCAAAAAAAAAGGAAAAAAATAATAATAAATTAAAATCTAAATCTCACTTTCATGACATAAAGCAAGCATCAAGTTATGTCTCTATTGCTACCATGTCACAAAATTGAACCTCCACCACTCAACCAGAGCTCTAATCACAACTCCCCTTTTTCTGATAGAGTTGGACACCAAATTTGTGAATGAGTTGCGTCTTGGACTTTCTCAATGGGTCAAGATAGAGAGAGAAGCCAAGTTTCAGTCTTTTATAGGCCAGCTCGTATTCAACCAGGTCATCAACTCAATGTCACCCACGTGTACGGAGTGTTATAATCTGAAATAATTTCAGATATCTTAATCTTATTATTGCATAAAATTAAATATATGAGCTTGCTTCTAATTTTAAGTGGATGAGGTTGTCGATGATGTGGGGTCTAACTCTTAAGAGGAGACTTTCTTTTAGGAAAAGAAAGTTATATTTAAATCTAAATCAAAATCATGAATATAATTAAATTAATTAACCCCCTTTTTGATATTTTTTTAATTTAAAGTTCCAAGCATCTTAAAATGCATAAAGTTTGCTCAAGCTAACTAGAAAGTTGATTTCTTTATTCCTATTTATGTTAGGAATATCATCAAACTAAGAAAATTTTTTTTTTCCTACTGGTGAAAGATCTTTCTCTTTTTAATAAATCAAAATTTTTAATCATGTGTTTCTTTCTTATTAGTTGTTTAATTAGTCTCTTTTTAATCATGTGTGTCTTTGCTTATTAGTTGCTTAATCAGAAAATAAACTCATGAATCAACAAAATATCATTAGAAGTGTATCTTAAACCTGTGACCTACATCGTTCACATGTAAACATATTTTACTCACCCTACTCCAATTCTTCTAACTTCATTCAAATTGTTGGTGGCTTCTCTTCTAGCAATACTCATGCCAAATTCCCAAAAAAAAAAAAAAAAAAAAAAAAAAAAAAAAAAAAAAAAAAAAAAAAAAAAACCCTCAAGTTGCACTTTGACCTTTTCTTGTTCAAGACAAAAACTACATAAAAATTCCACAAAGTCTACTTGTGCCCTCCTAGGGTTTTTCTCACAATTCAATCTTTGACTTCTAATAACTGAACTTTAACTCCCAAGTCTCCTCTATTAAGTACAACATTCACTCTCTAGTTTCACTCTCACTATGCCACTTGCAACAATTTGAGATGAAAGCTCCACATAATACAAGAAGAATCCACATAATCTCCAAGGGGATAAACACAAAGGTCACAAATCATAACTTGAGCTCTCCATCCTCACAATAGAAAAAGGATAAGATTTATTTATTATTATTATTATTATTTTTTGGGTGGACTTTGGGTCCCACTCTATCCCAATTCCAATCAAACCCAATTCCCTTTTTTTCTAATTATTACTAAAATATCTAAATAAAATAAAAAATGGAGGCCATCTTTGAAAGAGCCAATCATTGCCTCTCTTCAATGCAAAAATGCCCACAAAGGGCCTGTTTGGTTAAGGGTAGAAGTGAGAAAGTAAAGAAGTGAGGAAGTGGTAATAGCTCCTTAGAACTTGAGAATTGGTTAGTAAATTTTCTGGTATTTGAATGTTATTGAAAAGTGTGGTTTGAAAAATGTATGTCTTTTCCGGTGTTTGGATGGTAATGTAGAAGTGGAAGTGGAAAAATTGACCATAAAGTTGACCGCAAAATAACATTAAAATAAAAATTAATTAAGAAAAATAAAAATAGACTGTAATTAGAATGCAAGTGAGATTTACATGATCAAAAAATTATCTGTTTTGTGTTACAACTTATTACAAATGAGATTTACATGATCACAAAATTAACTGTAACACTCTGAAAGTGATGAAATGATTGTGTAAAAGAGAAAAGAGAAAAGGAAAAAGGGTTTTCCTATTTTTCTTTTCAGGTGTTTAGATAGATAAGGAAATAAGCAATTATATTTTCCCATTTTCTTACTTCTGCCCACTTCCTTGCAACCAAACAAGAGGTTCAAATCCTTCTTCTCTTGCACAAGAAATTAAAAAATATTTGTGGACCAGATGCTTGGTTGTAATTTTAAACAGCAATAATGTATAGTAATTAAATTTATATGTTTTTAAAGTTGTTAATCTATTGGATTAGAGTAATGATATGTTAAACTAACTTTACTACTGATTGAATTATTCATATATCTATTTGTTTTTCCTAGTAGAAAGTTTTAGAGTGTTTTTTTTTGGACATTTTCAAAGTTTAAGAGTGTTTTCATTAGCTAAAGATTTATAATTTACCAATGTTTTAATTGTATATGAAAAGTATTACTCTAATCGAGCTATGAGAGGTTGACACGACCTGATTTCAACATAATTCAAATTCATTGGGACCTAAATAAAGTTTTTTTTTGACTCGATTTGGTTTGTTGATTATCAAAACTTTATTTTTTTTTCTTTTTGTTATACATTTAACAATATTAGAGAACTCACCATGTGGTGATGTGAATTTGGAGATAATCAATAAGATTTATAGAACCTGACCTGAAAATATTTTAATATTTCTCTGGATGGTGATATTTGGAGATGTAAACTTTAACATTTTTTTTTTTAATTTTTTTACTTTCTCTATTTCTTTGAGAGTTTGAACAGTTATAATTTTGAATTTTGAGTATCTATTAAGCAAAAATTAGCTTTTCTTTTCAATTTGTTTAGATCTTCTGTCTATTTAATTGTATTGGAACAAATAATTCAAAGGGTTGTTTCTTTTGCATTGATATTTTTCTTCCCCATAACATCTTCTCTTTTGTGAATTTGGTTTTTAATTTTTTTAATTTTTCTTTTTTTTTTCCTTAACTGAACATTCTTATGTCCTTTAGAATAATTTCCCGAAATTTGAAAAAAAGTGAAACGAGGGGGGGGGGGGGGGGGGGGGGGGGGGGGGGGTGGGGTGAACTTTAAATAATTAAGAGTTAATTATATGAACACATGCATCAATATTAAAACTCCAAAACAAAAGAACCTCTCACTTAATCAACTATATTGATCAAAGGTTTTGTATTATATGAACACATATATCCATATTAAAACTCAAAAACAAAAGAACCTCTCACTTAATCAACAATTTTGATCAAAGGTTTTGTATTATATGAACACATATATGTTAGGATTTGTGGCTGAAATACATCGTGAAGGTAGACGAAACTTCGGAGATCAAAAAAATGAGCGTGCACAAGGAGCTGTGCACATTATCAGTTGACTAATGCTGAGTATAGTCGACTAATCACATGAATTAGTCGACTAATACATTATATAATCGATTAGGTTGGCCAACAGAGAGATGAGGTTCTCGAATTGTGTCAGAGTAGTCGATTAGTATTTGGCCTATTCGACTAATACATGGTATTAGTCGACTAATGTCCGGTTTGACAATTTTCTTTTCTAGATTTGTTTCCAGATTCGAGTTATATTCGGGTTTCTTTTATCCTGAGGCGATGATTTTTCATATTAATGAAGTTTGTCTAGAAGTAGGAGAGTTCTATGGTTTATAAATAACCCCTTGGGGTTGCTTTCAATGTAATCCGATGAATTTGTAATTCTTAAGGGTTTAATTTATCTAAGTGAGAGATTCTCGAGAGAAGCTTAGCCACAAGAGTTCGCTGTTCTTGACAGCAATTAAGGGCTTGTAATCTTCTCAGCGTGATGTGTAAGTAGTTCTTATTATACTTTCCCAAAGTTTTAATAAAGTTTCTCCCCCTTCTTTCATGGACGTACACATGATCTGTTTCATCGGTAGAACCACATTATATTATGTGTTGGCTTTCTATCTGCTTTGAAATATTTTCTTCTTCTCTTTGGCCCAGCAGATCTTGTGGTTTGTTTCCGCTGTGTCACCCCAGTTGATTCGGTCGTGGGGACATTTCCGAATTCACAACAATATATCCATATATTAAAACTCAAAAACACAAGAACCTCTCACTTGATCAACTGTTTTGATCAAAGGTTTTGTATTAAATCTAAATTAAGTTTTGGGTCAGATAAGCTAACCACTCCAAACACACACCAACCAGATCCAAGCTGGCTCACTAACTTGATCTCTAATCATCCAACGACCCAAAATGAATAACGAACCAAACCCCCCATCAAAATCCAACCCAAACACAACAATTATTCATCAATCTAAACTAATTCTAAAATTAATTAGACCACCTAATTTAACAAAGCACAATGCTTGTACGTGCAAGTCAAGCCATCAAACGTTGTAGTCACAATAGTACGGGAAAAAAAAAACATTCTTTTCTTCCTTTTTCACACTTTTTTCTTGTTGGCAATTATAAATAAAGATCACAAAAGAATCATCAATGATCAATCCTTGACCTACTCCTCCTATTTTTTTATTATTATTTTCCCCCCTAAATTTCCTGTGTGAATAAGCACTGGTATCAAATGGCAGCCATCTAGACTAGGCTGGCCACAAAATTTTTTATTTTTATTTTTGCAAAAAAGTAGACAACTAAATAAATAAATAAATAATTTTTTGTTACCATAAAGAGAGAAGCACATGGCAGTCACTAAGGGATGTGCTTGCCATGCAAAAATAAATTAATCGTGAGTTGTAACCGTGTGTATTGAGGCAGCTTGATCAAGAGACTTGTTGGAGGTAAGCTTAAAAAAAAAATCTACATTTATATGATTGAAGAAGGATTTAATTGCAAGAGTGACAATTGGCAAAAAATGGGAGTATTGAGAAAACTTTATGGGTTTTTTTTTTTAATTGCAAGCGTGACAATTGGTAAAAAAATGGGAGTATTGAGAAAATTTTATTTTTTATTCTAATTGCAAGCGTGACAATTGGTAATTTCTTTGCTAGTATTAGATTTAATATGGTCGCATACATCACAGCTGCAATGAGTAACAATTAAAATTTTTTTTTGCTGAAGTTGGAATTGCACTCAAGTTGACTTCGCTTAAACTTGATTAAAGCTTCTTTCATTATATAAATGGACTAAAACGATTCTTAATTCATCAGTTAAACATTTATGGAGACAGGCTTGTATCTTTTGAGAAGAATATGGAGATGAATACTTTTCATTTAAATTTAATATAGCTCATTTAAATTGAAGGTCTACTATGTTAGAGCTTATATATATATATATATATATATATATATATATATATATATATATATATATATATATATATATATATATATATATAAAAATAAAAAAAATTAATTGTTTCGAATACTTTTTACTTATTCATCTAGTAGGCACAAAATGAACGGCTGAAACAGCGAGTTAGTTAGTTTAACGGGTGAAAAATATTTAAAACCTAATAAAAGTTGGTATGTGAGAGTTTTTTTAATGTTTAGATCATGATCAAATAATCGGATTAAGAATTTGTATATCTAAAGTCGTAGATCCAAGTGATATGCTATTTATGACCGTCCATTTTGTGTCGATTTGATCCACGAATAAAAAAAACTATAAAACACTTGATTTTTGATTTTTAATTAATTTAAATAATGTACATCAACTTCAATATAGTGGGTCTTATATTTGAATGTCGTAGTATTGAATTTGAGTGAAAAAAATTCATGCTCAAATACTTCTGCAAATATCCAAATCTACCTCAACATTTATGTACTTCACTATGAATCAGACATTTCACATGTATTTTCATTTCCATAGATCTGATTTCTTTTCTTTATAATTTTTAGTCTGAAGATGAGATTATTTCATTGCAAGATTGGTTTTTCCCTGCTCTTCTTAAATATCTCTCTCTCTGTTTCTCACCTTAGAGTGAATGAAGTTGCATAAAAACTGAAGTTATTCTTGGCTTCCCCAATCCAAACTGTAGGATTTTGTAAGTAAAATTGAGTGAGAAATAAGTACATAATTAAATATACACTGACTACGGGCCTGTTTGGTTGTCGTAACTGACCGTAATTCGTAATTAGTAATTGGTAAAGTCTTTTACAGTTGTAAATGAGTTACACGCATGTAAATTTTATAGTGTTTGGTTAGCAATATAAAGTTATAAGCGGAAAAGTGTATTTTGTCTTACGGTGTTTGGTTGTCGTAATGTGTAAGTCATAAGTAAAAAAGTTGACCACAAAATTAACTATTTGGTGATTTAAAAAGTTTAATATTGTAAATAAATATTAAAAATGTTAAATATTAAAAAAAATTTAATATTAACATAAAAAAATAATACAAATTAGCAGGACCACAAAATTAATTGTAACTGGGCTGTAAGTGAGTGGTAATTGGGCTGCAAGTGAGTGGTAATTGGGTTATGTAAATCTTTTACGAATTATGGTCTAAACAAACGCCGTAATTGTAATTGGGTTATAAGTCATTTACGAAATTACGGACTTTTACGAGAAACAAATGGCCCCTACATTTAGTTGTTAAAATTTTATTAATAAAATACGGATAACCCACAGTTTCAACTAAAAATATTGGAATTAATATTAGTTTCATCAATAAAGATAATGGTGCAACTTTTATTTAAAAAAGAAAAGAAAAGAAAAGGAAAATGGAGAAAATTGGATCCGAGCACCAACATGGATTCACGATCAAAGAATTAGGAATAGACATGACATTGGGATGGGATGGTGATGTTACTGATCGACCACAAAACGCCTCATTATTGGCAATCTAATCTACAGTGGAGTCATTGTTTCCATGAAGATTTGAAGCATCCAATTATAATTATCAGAATCAATCATTAATGAGAAATGTTCAAACACTCGAAGAATCCTATGCATGCATCATTCATAATTTAGAACAAAATTTTGCATATTTCTTTAAAACTCATTCAAGGAGAAGACTGATTTTTATCGTGCATGATTGAGAACTCAAGCTAATTCCCGTTGACAAAACTTATTGATTAAATGTCATGTGATTCAAAAGATACAAAAAGGAAAAGAAAAATTGAACTTTATTAATTTCTTGCTCCTTTCCACACAACATTATATTTGTCTTTGTTTCTTAAATGCATAATTTTATTAATTTCTCTCAGGCAAGTGTTGTCTCTCTACATTGTTTTTCATGTTGTTTTTTTCGTGAGATCGTTGAGTATGTCTCTAATTATATAAATTATAGACTTGAAATCTTAACTCTCATTGTTCCAAGCATGTAGATGAGATGATCAAAACATTGCGCTCCCAAGAAACAAAATTTTCTGCGATGTGCCTCACTTTATCTCCAAACTTAAAACTGATCAATGACTAATTGGTCACATCATGAGTCAATAACACACCAGTGAACCCTAGTTCATCCGCTTATATCAGTATCTTGATATGACTGGTAGCAACTTTTAACTATCTTGTCAAGTACAAAATAGCAAAGCGAAGGAAAAAATACTCCTAAAAATATGTTAGGATTCTATCCAACTTGTAGTTGTGTTAAGAATTTGAATTATCAAATTCCAATCAGAAAATATGCTGTTCAATGGGGCAAGGACCAAAAGATGTTCAACTTACATGGCAATCATAAGAGCAACTTGTGTTAATTACCAATCACTATAACCTAGTTCAAGAGAAAGCAAAAGCAAGGTAGTTGCAAGTGCATGAAGGTGAGTAATCACAATTAAATAACCTTGATTACTAAAAGGCTTGAGCATTAACTAACTGAAGTTGCAACTAACAACAAAATTTGTATTCATATTTCACATGGAAATGTAAATTGCAATCACTAACAACTAGTGAAATTATGAGATTCCACATAGAATAAACAATTAAGAAATATATATCCTTGACAATTAGCTAATAACCAAATTTCGTTAACATAAAATCTCCCACACCATCTGTGACAGAACGAAATTTGAACTAAATAACAAATTTGGAATTCATAATTTCACATAAAATTTCTTTTAATTCCTTTAGTTTCTTTTTTTTGAATAACTCTTAACTTGTTTCATAGTTCCTTTTATTTACTTTTTTAACTTTTTTTTAATTCAAGGTTGGAGCCGTCATATAAATCTTATTTTCTTTCTTTTTGCAGTTTTTCTTGGTTTTTCAGTCACTTTTATTTAGAGCTTAAATCATAACTGGAGTTCCATTTGAGTTTAATTCTTAGAAAATTGGGCCTTGGAGTTCTCTCTTTTTAATTAATTTAGAGCTAACCTCAATTATAAATCTATTTTCGCCTCAACCTCAGTCCGCATCAATCATGTGGTCCATTTCAAATTGAAATCTACTATATAACTAACTCGTAATTTTTTTCAATTTTATCCTTTTTTAGATCTGGCCGATTAAATTCTCATTTGGTTTTTTTTCATCCATTCTCTTCGTCATCTCCACAGATCTCGTCGATATTCTTCATCAATCATCTCATGATGGATTTGATTATTTTCGTGTTCGTTTTCGTGATGATTTTTGATATGTAGGGTTTGAGTTTTTAATTTGATTTTTGTTGAACGATGACGATGCTGAAATGGTTGCAATTATTTTATGTGAGGAATGCGACTCAAGGACTATGGCTCATGACTTGATTTCGATTTTGGGGAAGTATGATTTTAGAGGGGAATTATACATTGAGAGAAGAGATGGTCGCAATCGTCATAACAAGGACTGCGACTGCGATCATGATCACAGTCCTCATAAGCGCTCTAAAAAATAAAGTGAATATGAAAATGAGGTCTTTTATTTGAGGAAAGTGACTCATGAGGTCATTTATATGAGTATTGCGATTCATAATCCTAAAGTTGCATTTACAGTCGAAGTTCTCACAAAAATCATAGTTTTCACAAAGTTTATGTTGTAGTTCTCACAAGAATCTTACAAAGTCGCAGTCCCGAAGTCGCAATCGCAGTTCTCATAATCGTAGTTGCGATCATGGTAGCGATTAAAAATTAAAATTGGGATTTTTTTAAGTCTTTTGCATTATTGTGATTGAACCACGAGTCAAACACGTGTTTATAATCTAGCGCTCGCAAAAAAATGAGACCCGGATGAAAACAAAAAGTGTAATTGAGCTTTTCACTAAATAAGTTTTACTATACGTGGTTCCGCCCAAAATCCCCTTATTCTTTATGAAATTGCTCTAGTAAGTTTAGGATTTTTAGTGAGAGTCTATATAAGAACCAAATTCTTTAGCCTCCATGCACTGGTTAATTTCATAACATGGAATATTTGCAAAAAAGAAATCAAACTAATTCAATTATGTTGACAACTGAAGATAGACCATCTGAATCCGGTGGCCTGTTAGGTTAGGGGTGGAAGTAAGGGAATAGTAATAGTTTTCTTTAAAACTAGAGAATTAGTTAGTAAGTTTATCGGTATTTGAATATTGTTGAAAAATGTGATTTGAAAAATGTTATGTCTTTTCTGACGTTTGGGTGATAATATGAAAGTGGACGTGAAAAAGTTGACCACAAAGTTGACCGAAAAAATAATATTAAAATAAAAAATAATTAAGAAAAAAATTATAGTGTAATTAGAATGAGATGAGATTTACATGACCACAAAATTAACTATTTTAAGGTACAACTTATTACAAAGGAGATTTACATGACCACAAAATTAACTGTAGTATCCTGAAAGTGAGGAAATGATTATGTAAAAGAAAAAAATTAGAAGAAAAATGAAGTTTTCTTATTTTTTTTCCTGATATTTCGATAGATAGAGAAGTGAGAAATACCACTTTCCCATTTTTTTTACTCCGCCCATTCCCTTGAATCCAAACAGCCCCCTCAGAAGGGGTTCGGTTCATGTGTATGAACCACACACACATACAATAAAGATCAATCACGCATTGACACGTGTATTGATTATATATTATGTGTGTGGGTCTCACACACATATTATAAGAGATTATAAGAGTTCTAAACCACATGTTAACGCGAGATTGACACTCTTATTGTATTGTATGTGTGTGTGGCTCAGAATCGAATCCCCTCAGAAGAAGCAAGCTAGTCTAAATGCCGCCCAAACCGTCCACCAGAACTTCTGCTTGCTTGCTTGCTTTGAGCCTGGTCCGAGGACACAATAGGAAATTCTCACAATATATGTGGGCATTCAGTGTCTTAATACAATTCTGATTCTTATTTAAACCAGAAGCTGATGAGAGAGAACAGGGGAGCAAACATGAAACAAGAGAGGGAATAGAATCTGAATCAGAAACAATATTGAAGGAGTGATGAATTTGGAAAACATTGCCGACGATGTTCGATTGGTTGTTGCTGTTGATGATGATGACTTCGATTCTTCTTTGTTTCCTTCCTCTTCGTCTGTGGTGCTCTGCAGAATTTGCCATGAAGAGGAGGATGAGAGCTCGACAAGCATGGAATCCCCATGCGGTTGTTCTGGAACTCTCAAGGTAAAATTCATAGATTTTAGAGGGAACCCATGATTTATTTCTTCTTCTGACGATAATTGCACCAAAGGATGTTTATTTGATTGTGTTACTGATTTGGGTTTTCTTCGTGATTTTGTTTTTGTTGCAGTTTGCTCACAGAGGATGCATACAGAAGTGGTGTGACGAGAAAGGGAGCACAGTTTGTGAGATCTGTCTTCAGGTTAGAGATGGGTTTTTGCTGATTCTTTGATTGTTAAAAGCTTTTTAATTAAAATAACTTTTTTTTGATGAAGATTTCTGTTTTCATGGATACTGTGAAGGGCTCCATCAGCTCTACCAAACTTTATTCTTTTCCTATAAAGTTGTAAAAAGTTGAATAACAAAGATGGGGTTTCTTATAATTTTCCTAATTTCACTGTTCTTCAAATCCCCCTTTAAATTTGGAATCCCTCCCTACAATTTATTTGGGTTGCTGTTGTGTCTTTTGAGTTTGGTGTGATTTCTCAATTCGTTGAGCTAATATTTGGATGGCTCTGTTTGTTATTGTTTCAATCAATCTAATTCCTTAGATTTTCCTCTCCAATATTTGAGCTGCTGTTGAGACCTCTCTCTCTTGGGTATGTGTGTGGGGACTCCAAGATTGGAATGTAACCACCAATCTTCTCTCTTTATTTGTTCAGCTAAAGATATGAAATTTTGTCAATTTTATGTCTAATTGACTTCATATAGTATCTTCTAATGTTATTAAATTCTCATTTTTGTGCAGAAATTTGAACCAGGCTACACTGTCCCCCCCAAGCTAGCTCTGCTTGATGTTGCTGTAACCATAAGGTAATGTTTTTTTGAGAAAAAAGACAAAAAAGACAAAAAAAATGTACTTTACTGAAAGCCTTTATACACACTCTTGTAGACTTGTGTCATTTTGGAAGGATTCTAGGCTGTATCTTTCTCATTCAAATACAATCTTACGACGTCCAAATGTAGGATCCATTTCATTATTTCAAGTAACTAAAAATAAAAAATCATGTATTTTTTGAATACTTTTCCCCAAATCATCAAGTAGGTGCAATATGGATGACCAAAATAGTGAGTTTGTTAGTTTAACGGTATAGAATATTTGAAATCTAACAAAAAAAAAAAAAAAAAAAGATTGTGAGAATTTTTAAGTGTTTATATCATGATGAAATGGTCGGATCAAGAACTTGTATGTTTAAAGTCGTAATTCTAAGAAATATGCTATTTTCGGCCGTTCATTTTCCGTCTATTTGATGAATGACCAAAAAGTATTCAAAATACATGATTTTTAATTTTTTACTTGCTTGAAATAATATAGATCAACTTCAACGAAATGAATCTTGCATATGTCATAGTGTTGTATTTGAGTAGAAAGATTCAGCCTCGAATCCTTCTGGAATGACACAAGTCTCTCTCTATATATCCCAACAACTAGGAGAGTACGGTCATAAGTTTTAGCCTAGTAAAGATTGAGCATGGCCCTTTAATTTGAATCCTTTATCCATAAATGGATTGATTCAGAAATCGTGTCAGTAAAAAAAGCCCTAGTTAGTCACCTGATGATTTTTAAATAGATTTATTTCATATCTACACTCAAAAAATTTCTAAATTCCGTATTCACCCTTAAAATTTTCATATTTTCATATAATCAGCATGGCGCCCACTTTGTTCTAAAAATTTACCTAGATAATTTCTCTTAAGCTCTCTTTTTTGGGCAATGATTACAGTAAATAGATTAAGGAAATAATTGCATCTTTTTTTTTTTTGGCTGCAGAGGGAGTTTGGAGGTGCCAAGATTGAATTATGAGGCTGAAGACACAGGAGACATTGATGATGAACTTGACAGTGATTACCCTGAGTGCTCCCCTCCTCCTGATAGAACTGCAATTTGGTTTCGATCCATAGCTCTGATTGTGAGTTTACTTGAATTTAATTTCTAAAAATTTTGGAACTTTTAACTGATTCCAATCACTTTCAGTACATGCTCATGCTGCTGGCAAGACAACTCATTATCGTGGCATCGAACAGAGAGGGGAATTACCCATTCGCGCTCACCACTGTAAGTACTTAGCCTTGTTCGCGATTTTATGTGTTCTTTTAATTAAAATCAACCAAAGGAAGGTTTTCTCCCGTGACTCATATAGAAACTTTGTCTGTCCGTCTTCTCTCTCAACTCCCTCTACTTCTTCTTCCTTCTTCTTCTTATTCCGCCCCTCTTCTTCCTCCTGACTGATTGGTTGGTTTCTCACTGACATGGACGATATACTAGTCTTATAAATTTATTACCTACAGGTCCTTCTGCTGAGAGCGAGCGGAATTGTGTTGCCGTTCTATTTCATAATGAGAGTAGTAGCGGCCATCCAAAAGGCGCAGCAGCGGCACCGTCTGCGCCTTCAGCTTCACGCAAGTTCTTCATTTCAGTCTCTCCTTCGTTTTGCCGTAATACCTCTTTTGTTAGACCAAATGAACTCAACGACTCTCTTTTTTGAAAACAGAGGAGAAGAGCAGCTTCCCCAATGCAGAGAGATGAAGAAGATGAACTGCTGCCACAACAACATGCAGTCACTCGACTTCACTCATGACCACAATCAGATGTTCATGAATGTATAAAAGAAAGGGTAAAACACAAAAACCACAAAAAAAAAAAAAAAAAAGAAAAAAAAAAGAAGGAAAGTTAAGTTTTGATTGATTTATTTATTTATCTTTCCTATCCAAAGGATAAGCACATTACAAAGATGGGGAGGAGAGAGAGAGATGCAGGTCCCCTTCCACAGTTTCAATTTGTGTGCACACTTGTATCTTGTCTTTGCTTTTGTTTGATCAAACAACCTATTCTAAGCCTTTTGAGGTGAGGTCCCAGGGAACCAAAGAAAGGAACCTTTCAAGACCTAAGAAACACACCAACTATTTTCTCCCTGTTTCCTTTGATGAAAGTTAGGCTTCTAAAAAGATGGAATCTTTTCCCTAGTTCCTTGACTCAATCATGCTCTCAGCTTTATTAAAAACACTATTGTATTGAGAGGAAAGAAGAGAGCCGAACCTACCAACTCCTGGAAACATGTGGGATATTCAAAGTTTAGCATCAAAGTTAATAAAAAGAGAAGTTAGGCAAATTTCTCATAAGTAGAACAGAGGCAAGCAGAATAAAAGCTCCATGTGACTACTACCAGCCTCTGAGAAATCCCTCAACAATGTGTTTAGACAATTACAGCGTATGAATTTTATACCCACATAGAAAATGAGATATCAGACAAAAACAATACGGCTCAATACGAGATTTCAAGTTAAGTTCACTGGTCACATCGCAGTTGTACTCACAACGGAAGAAAACAAAGTAATCACTCGGTGGAACAGAAACATTACAGGCAGTGAAACATAAGCACAGTTTTGAAGTATGCTGTTGATCACAGAGTCTTGTGAGAAGTACGATTTTAGTTCCAGCTATGAATGGAAGAAAATTAGTTTCAAAGCATCCACATTTTGATGATGTCCTAGACTTTTAAAGATGGATTAAGCATTGATGTAGTAGTTGTAGACTGTGCTGGCTTCACAGGACTGAGATATTACCTTAATAGCAAGATGTCACATATGTCTTCATGTTAGCATGCTTCTGTGATTGGATTCATCATGGTAGTCCGTAAAAAATTATGTGCAACAAGATATTCACTTGAAGACAAGTATTCCACTTTGAACGTGCTAAGAAATGCCTGCTACTGGCTGAAACGTAGAATGATGCCTTGTTGGACACAATCTATGTTGCGCCGACGACGTGTGAGTCTGACACGAAACAAAATCACCATAGAAGTGTGTCCTATGCAGAGTATGGCTGATAACTTCAAATCCAACTCCAAGTAAAATCTGAGACTTGAGTTCATTGCACTAACTGACCCTTCAACAAACACAAAAGAAGGGCAAAAATTGAAGCTTAGATGTTAAGAGAGAGGAGAGCCATTTGGTAAAGGTCATCAAGAAGATAGGTAGATGTTACATCTAGTTGGCTTATCCATTTTGACACTCAAATCATTAATTATAGAAAACAGTGTATCCAGTGAAATAGGAAATGCAACTGTGTTATCTCTCCAAGCAAATTTGCCACAAAGAGGAGAGTTTGGAAATAGCAAATTGTCCAAATGTTTCCCTCTGTCTTCATGTTTATTGAATTATTGCTCTACTCATATCACAATAATAAAAATTATTAAGTGGACAAAATAATATAAATTCACCTGCAAATCAAAAGAAATTGTGAAACTGTTGTTGATGTATTGAAGTCCTTGATTTACTAGATTCTACTACATCTTTGATGATACATCTAGGATATGTTATAAATTTTGGATATACTAAAAACAAAGACTCCAACAAGCACGTGATACATGCATGCATGGCTTCCTAATCAAAATGATCAACATGGCTCGGGTAGCTTATAAGTTGATTCTACATAATGGATCATGGTTCAAAGTCATGATCTCGAGTGACGACTCGCGGCCACTGAGACGCATCGATCGTGACATCACGAAATGGACTCGGGCGATACGAGCGAAATGCTACATAGAAAACTCAAAAAATTCTAAAAAATCACAAATAATATTAAAAAAATATAGACATCAATTTTGATGTATTATATGTTCAAACATATCACCTAGCACACTAAACTTAAAGAAATACATAAATACTTGTGTCGTCAGTAAAAACATACCAAAATACATGCATAATGTAGTAAATTACACAAAGTTAATTCCACAAAATACATTCATAAATACCTACATAATGTAGTCATTTCTATATTGAATTACGATGAGGTACAAAATCACCATCGTAATTATCCCTGCAATAAGTGAGAAAATCAGGTATATAGTTTCCATAAAGATAATAGTATAAATGATCACTGATTTTGAAGGCTATGAACTACTGCCACCATCTTTTGTATGACCTTTTGCCTATCTTTATGCTATTCACGATTTTCTTTCATATCTTATTTTAATTGTCTTCTTACAACTTTTTTCAAATTACCAACTTCTTCAATGTCATTTTCAGATTCTTCATCTGTCATCTCATAAATATCTTTCTCACATAAAGATTTCATAAGCCGATCTTTCTTAGATTTTATTGTTGTTCTTTCTTTGCTCTCTTCATAAAGATGTTGTCTCAATTATTGAGAATTCTTTGGGTGCATGCAAGCATCCTTCCACCTGATCGAATACATGTGTTATGTGTTTCGATTTAGTGACCATAATGTACTATTTAATTACACTTTACAACTTTTCTACTTCAACTAACGGAGGCACCATGTTCCCATCCTATGTCATGATGCTTTTAAAGCATTCTGAAATTAAAAAAATGATATGTTAAATTAAAACTAAAATAAATTTTAAATAAATATCTTTAAATTAAATTAATTTTTAAACTTCATCTATAATTTTAAAATAAATTAAATTTTGAACTAAATTAAATTTTATATCACTTAATTTAAGTTAAATTAACTTTTTATTAAATTAACTAAATTAGTTAAATCATATGTACTTAACTTAAATTAACTTTATAATATATTTACTAAATTAACTAAATCATATCCTATTAAATTAACAAAATCATATATACTCAAATTAACTAAATTAAATTAACACTAAGAGAGAAGGGGTAAGACAGAGAATCAGAGAGAGAGAGAGAGATACATCAGGTGGATGAGACTTGAGAGAGATTTAAAAAGAAAGAGACAGAGACAGAGAGATTGGGGGTAAGAGAGAGCGTCTCTCTCTGAGAGAGACTGAGAGAGAGAGAACGGGAAAGAGAGAGATAAAGGGAGAGAGACACAGAGAGAGAGAGAGACTTCGAGAGAGAGTCCCAAAGAGCCACAGTTAAAAAACAGAGAGAGATCGGGAGTGAGAGAACAAGAGAGAGACTGTGGGACTGAGAGAGACTGGAAGAGAGAGTTACCTGCACCTAGGCGGGGACAGCAGTCTCATGGCGAACGGTGACGGCGGCGGCGGTCTCACGGACGAAGGAAGAGGACGAGATTTAGATTGGGATAGGTAAGTGTAAAAGATTTGTTCCCCTTTTATAACTCATGTTCACTGGTTTATAGTCGAGATTTGACTGATTCGGGACTGAATCGGCCTTAACTCAGTCGAGTCAACCTGAGTGGTTTCGCGACTCGGCCGAGTCGGTTAAAGCTCGCCCCCAACTGCGGTCGAGTCTCGTTCTCAACGCGGAGAGCTCCGTTCCGGTTACGACTCGGGCGAGTCGTAATCGAATCGGCCGATACTTCAAACCCTGTAACAGGTACATTTTAACTTCAAAATTTGGGCATATAAAATGATCAACCTCAACAGAACTTTTAACTATTCAAGGATCTTGGAATGCCAATATGAATGTGCCAGAGTTGATGCATGAACACATTGCTGGTTGTCCCCATAAAGCAATAAATGCTGGGGGGTAGAGATTTTTCAAATCATTTAATGATAGAAGGTGAAATGTCCAAGTCAAACAAAAGTTCTTCTGGAAGGCCAAGGAATGGGGAAACCCAGTATTTTGAAGGTCTGTGGCCCTTGATAAAATCATTAATTTTCAAACAGAGGAAGCTCATACCTAACTTCCACATGCAAAAGAAACTCTGACCCCTCACCATGCATCAATTTAAGCAGATCTGCCATAATTCTGGTCCCATCAAAGTGGAAAAGGAAAGAAAAGGGTCTGTAATCCTACGAGTCTATACTTGTTCATCAAACTGACATTCTATGGGTCAGAACTTGAATTTCATACACCATCAGATTTGAGATATTCTAAAAGAGCCAACCCATTTCAACTGAAATTCTCCTTTTCATCAAGGATTACACCAATGAACAAAGATAAACAATACAACAGGGATGATATTTCATAGGTGGGAGAACAACCAGTGTGAGAGATTAAGAACTAGAGAAGATGTTGAGAATGATATAGTGCGCCAAAGCATACATGTCAACAATACGGGTCTGTTTGGTTGTCGTAACTGGCCGTAATTCGTAGTTGTAATTGGTAAAGTCTTTTACAATTGTAAATGAGTTACATGTATGTAAATTTTACGGTGTTTGGTTGGTAATATAAAATTGTAAAGTGGGAAAGTGTATTGTAATTTACGGTGTTTGGTTGTCGTAATGTATAAGTCGTAAGTGAAAAGGTTGACCACAAAATTAACTATTTGGTGATTTTAAAAGTTTTAATACTGCAAATAAATATAAAAAAGTTAAATATTAAAAAAATTAATATTAATATAAAAAATATTACTAATTTGTATGACCACAAAATTAACTGTAACTGGGCTGTAAATGAGTGATAACTGGGTTGCAAGTGAGTGTTAGTTGAGTTACGTAAGTCTTTTACGAATTACGGTCCAAACAAACGCCATAGTTGTAACGGATAGTAAGTCATTTACGAATTACGGAGTTTTTACGCGAAACAAACGGCCTCAGATTTGAGATATTCTAAAAAGAATCAACAATACAACTACACCATCAGACTAAAACTGTACATCTTAACCAGAGAGAGAAAGGATGGTCCGCATTACACAAAAGTAATCAGCTGAATCAGTGAAAAGCAATCAGAATATAGCATTCATAGAAAAAACCTTGTAGACGAAGAATATAATTAATCAGAAATGTACATTAACTATACAAATTTCACTCAATTAACTCGTAGAGTTACTCCAATAATACAATCAATACAACAAATTCAGCAAGAACATACAGGAAGTGGGGAGGTCAGCATCCATAAACCAATGCTATCAAGCACCAATTCAGAGGAGTCGGTCTCCAGTTTGATTGAGAACTATACTCCAGAACCCCTTCTCCGTTCTATCAGCCCAATCATTCAGAACATTAGAAGCGTCGAACTTCCCTGAAAACTTCATCTTCCCTGAAAAACTTCCTTTGAGAGATCTGCGCCAAAGTTATTATAATCAATCTCGGGTGCTTTCATCCCCTTATGCATCATCTCTTCTATAGACTTATAAGCCGCATTGGCTCTTCCATGCCTTCTATGTCCCCCAATAAACACAGTATGAGAAATGATATCAGGGTAATCCCTTTGCATCTCTTCCCAAACTGCACACCCCATGTCATGATTCTTGCAATGAAAGTAACACTTCATCGTCATATTGTAAGTATGAATTGTCAGCTCGAACCCACTCTTGATCATGAATTCGGTTCTTGTGTGTGAGTCGCACACACATACAGTAAGAGGGCTAATCACACATTGACACGTGAATTGGATCTCATATAATCTCTTATAATATGTGTGAGGCCCACAAATATAACATATTATAAGAGGATCAGTACACGTGTCAATGCATGATTCACCCTCTTATTGTATGTGTGTGGCTCACACACATGAACCGAACCCCTTGACCATCTTCTGTTAATCCTCAACACATCTTCTGGCATGTTCCGATTTGTCATGAGCTCGATGAGGGCATTGTAAGTCCGTCCATCGGGCCGACACCCCTTCTCACTCATCTCTCTAAGCAAGCCCGAGACCCTATCCATCTGCCTCGAATTTCCCAACCCAACAAAATCAAACAAGTGTATGTCGCAACATCAGGAGCACATCCGGATTTGATCATTTCATCAAACAAGCTAACGCATGCCCCATCTTTTGTGCTTTGCATAAATCATGGATCAAAATCGTGTAGGTTCGAGCATTGGGGTTGGCCCTTTGGCCTTCATGAGCTCAAAAAGCTTAACTGCCTCCGGTCTCCACTGTTTGCCGTGAGCCCTTCAAGCATTATATTATAAACGGCGATATCCGGCTTAAAACTCTTATCAAGCATTCAATCCAAATCCTTCCAGCCTCAACCAAGTTCTTAATCTTGCAATAACCATAAAGAATCTCCATAAATTACAACTGATCACCATGAGTTGTTAATTCAAATAGCACGCATTTGCATTTTAATTTCAAGGGTAAATTGCGGGAAACACCCATGTACTACCAAAGGTGTTACACCAAACCCCCTGAAATATAAAAACTTACACATTGACAATCCAAGTAAAAACAAGAGGAGAAGAAGAATTCTGCTTGGGACTGGACGTGTATAAGGGATGACTCGCCATTGCTCAAGAGGCTAGTTTCAATTCGTGATAAGATATGCCTTGTAGAAGGGTCCGTTGAGGCGGCAAAGAGGAGATTATCCTTTTGGGTGGTAGGTGAGCGCATGTGTATATCGCTCGGATATGAGTTTTTTCGATATAAGGTTTCCAGGCTATCTTGGCCAAGCTCAGTTTGGAATTCGTATGTCACACCAAAACATACTTTTACTCTTTGGCTTGCAGCACGGAAGAGGCTACCTACAAAAGATAGATTGACCTTTCTTCAGGCTGAGGAATCATGTGTACTCTGTTTTCGTAATAAGGAATCGGCTGATCATCTATTCTTTCAATGTTCCTTCTCTGCTACGGTTTGGAGATGCATTAGAGACTGGCTGGGTATCTCTCGGGAGATGTCGACTATCTCTAGTGCTCTTAAGTGGATAAAGAAGGAGGCAAAAGGATCCAGTGGCAAAGCAAAAGCTAAAAAAGTGGCCCTTGCTTGTACTGTTTATCATCTGTGGAATTCCCGCAATAGGAAAATTTTTGAAGGCCAGACACAGGAGGTGGTTTCTACCGTCTTCAAGATCAAGCTGCATATCTATAGAACTATATTCACTTTGGATCCAAATGCCACTGTAGAGTTCTGAGAGATCTGGGAGTTATGACAGAAAAGAAGGATTGACAGCAGACTTAGTCGACTAGTGGGTGTTACTAGTCGACTATATTCAAGTATAGTCGACTAGCCTTTTTGGGTCAGTCGACTCCTGTGGCAACAGAGAGGAAGGATACATCTAGATCTATTTTTCAGTCGACTTAACTTTGTGGTTAGTCGACTTGGGTCAGGTATAGTCGACTAGGCTCTCTAGCCTAGTCGACTTGGTGCAGGTATAGTCGACTAATTTTTCTGAATTAGTCGACTATCGCAGAAACAGAGAAGAAGCTTCATTCAGATCAACTTTCTAGTCGACTTGTAATTGTGATTAGTCGACTACATTCCTAGTCGATTGATATATTTTATAGTTGACTTATAGGTCTTTGATTTGGATTGTAGGGATACATTGTAATGGGTTAGCGTGACAGGAATTGTCAGTTAGGGGAGGTTATACTGTATTGCCGGTTTGGCTTACATTCAGTTTTGATAAATAAAATTTACATTCTCCAAAAAAAAAAAAAAAAAAAAAAAAAAAAAGAGGAGAAGAAGAATGAGTTGTAATAATGGTGGAAAGGAAGAGGAGGTGAAGGAGGAGAGGAGAGGAGTTCAAGTAAATTAGGGTTCTCATAATGAAGAACTTGGGGCACCATCCTAAAAGACTAGCCATCTACGTGGAGTTGCCCAAATCCTTATATATCTAAGATCATCCCCACGTCTAGCCGATGTGGGATATTTGTTCGACCCAAATCCTAACAATCTCGAATAAAGAGTCTTCATTGCACAGGAGCATCACTGTCAAATTTCTTGAGAGTACAACTAGCTTTACAGGGGCCTATTGCGCTTTTTTGCGCCATTGAGAGTGATCAGACCCATTGCGCCTTTGTGCCATTGAGAGAATCTACATCGTCGAATATCACCCACAAACACAACTAAAGGACTTGGGGCACCATCCCAAAAAATAACCTTTTAGGTGAAGTTGCCCAAATCCTCATATACCTAAGTCCATCCCCACGTCTAACCGATGTGAGACTATTTGTTCGACCCAAATCCCAACACATAAAAAAGAGATTTTAGTTTGGGTGATGGTTGTCGTGGTGGTGGGTTTGAGAGAACGAGATGAAGGAGGATGAGGAGGTGGTAGTGGAGAGTTTTAACAGAAGGTAACAGTGGAGAAGGAAAATATAATGATTATTGTGAGTTTTAGGAGGAGGAAGAGGAAAGAGGGTGGAGGCGGAGGTGGTGGTGCTTCGAAGAAGGTGATGGATTGCTCTGAAGACGAGGAGATGGTGGTGGTGGTTCGAAGAAGGTGATGGGTGGGTTTGAAGAGGAGGAGGAGGTGGTGGAGGCGGCAGCGGGGGTGATGGTGGTAGAAGAGCAAGAAATGGTGGTGATGGTGGTGATTTTGGCGGGGAGGGAGATGAAGTGACGGAGGAGATGGTGGTAGAATTGAAGGAGAAAGTGGATAGTTTAAATAGGAGAAGGAGGTGGTGGCGGAGGAGACAGGGCTATAGTGGCGAAAGAGGAAGAGACGGCGATGTTGGTGGAGGAGGATGAACTTGTTGTGTAATTTTTTTTAAAAAAATTTTAAGTTTAGGAAAGTTATGTGCTCTGCACGCAAGAGCACGCGACTCTTTTAGTAGAAAACTTAACGATAACAAAAAACTTAACAATGTTTCAGCCTAAGAGATCAATGTACAAGTTCTGATAGATCAAAGTGATTTGATTCGCAACCTTAAGAGTGCCAGGATATTTCACGCAATTTACCCAATTTCAAATGTCCGCTTATCACATAGGAATATCGACCTACAAACTTTTGTGAGGAAAGGAAATGTAATGTTAATT
The DNA here is from genome assembly GCA_038442645.1 of Agave tequilana. Taxonomy (NCBI): domain Eukaryota; kingdom Viridiplantae; phylum Streptophyta; class Magnoliopsida; order Asparagales; family Asparagaceae; genus Agave; species Agave tequilana. Next base: position 23,595 of record JAVJIF010033541.1, on the reverse strand, counting down.
ATGTCACTCAATTATGCTCATTTTGTGTTTTTTTTAAAGAAATCTGCTACAAAGTTAACAAGAATAAAAAGAAAAAGAAGAATATTATCTGCCTTTTACCAACCAAACTCTTCCCTTCAAAACTATTCCATTTATATGTCAGACAATTTCAACATATTTAGACGTGGACATGCAATATACAAAAATGTAACAAGAATTCTCAAACCTACGAGTCTCAAAAACACAAGCAGCTACTAACATTCAAGTCTTTATTAACAAAAATGGATAAAGCACATGCTGAAAGCTTAAAAAAACAGAAAAATATCATACTAATATAGCTTGATTAAACATTAACAGGGGGGCAAAAAACCAATTGGACAAAGAATCAATACAGATATACAAAGTCTACAACGACACAATACTGCAGCAGACGAGAACTTCTTGGGCCATATGAATAGCTATCGATACCATCCTCCCACACATCAACCTTTACACAAACACATCATACCATGCAAGCATACACAGATCTGCCAGATATCTTCTATAATTCCAGCAACAGTGGGGAAGGCTAGTGCCTCAATATCTCTGAAACGCGCTGATGTGCATCACCCGGGATCTCCCTGCCCGGAACGTTTACCTCCAAAAGGCTGGAATACCTGTAAAAACCAACCTTACATGAGTTTCTGGATTAAAATTATGGAAGAATATTCAACTTGGCACATGTTATATATAGCTTACTCTTTGGATGTAAACAAGTAGTTGTGCTCGGTGATGAAAGCAAGCAAGGCCTGGTCATGGGAAACTAAGATGTCACTAATTTATTTGATTGAGAGAATATTGAGAAACTTTAGGAGCTTATTAGTTTAGAACAGTGCCTCATATGGTAGATTTAGGAGCTCGTAATATGTGCGGACATGATACAGTCTTTGTTGAACTGCTTCATTGTCTATTGATGGAATAGCTGCCAAAGCCTGCAACAGCAACAATACCATAATCTTTTTTTTTTGGGGAAAAACAATACCATAATCTTACTAAACCACCACTTTAACACAAACACTCAATTCATAGATAAATGATAATTGAACAAAACAATCTTGTGGTGGTAACTATAACACTAAGAAGTATGGGCAAAGGTTAAGCCAAGAAATACCATATCTAAGTACCTTAAATAAATAAACACTAACAGTTCCCTGCAAATTGTGGAAACAGATATATAAATAAAAAAGTGATGTCATCATGTTATCCTCAACAAAAATTACTTCGTTTGCATGCTTTCAAGATCTTTCAACAGCAACAATTCCATAAACTTTTATTTTCTTTCTTTCTTCTAATCTCTTAGTTTAGAAACATCTTAAAAACCAACACCACTTCTTCTTATTCTTTTGATTGTTTCTTTTTTAACTTATTTCTTCTTTTAACTTAAAACAAAAACACCAATATTATTTTCCTCTTTTATTTCTACTCCTCTCTTTTATAACTTAACTCAGTTTAATTTTTTTCTTTACAAAACTAAGAAGAAATATTTAACCAAATTTAATAACTTAAAAGAATACTGAAACGCTTGCATCGCTTTATCTCCTTGTGGAGCACGATCCGCATAGTCACTTGCTATAGCGATAGTATTGAGGAATTTAGCACATCTTAATTGATCATTTTTAAACTTTGTTTTCCTTTGCAGGTTTCGCCTCAATCAATAAGAAATTACTTTTGTTTAAGTTCTTATAACATGCAACCAATCTTTGTAAAGTAATATTGTTTATCATTCATATAGAAGTATATGGATTTGAATCAGCCACCCGTGGACAATGACTTAGAGATAGTGTCTCGCCGCACACTACAGTTGGGTGCATCCATTCCCGAGTGTCAACGTGAACCTTAAATGGTAGGATATAGGGGGTCAGGGAACCCCAATGTAATTTTAAACTGGCTAACGTAACTGGTGACAAGAGAAAATAACCTAAAAGAGCCTTAGAAAAATTTCAAAAACTGAACGCTCCTGCATTTTAAGGCAAAGCATACACTTTATTAGCAGAGAAGTGCCTTCGTCGTATAGGAAAGATTTTGAATGTGATAGATCGCACTGAGGACGAGAAGGTATCTTTTGCATTCTTCATGTTTTAGGCATATGCCAAGCATTGATGGGAGATTGTTAGAGATGGCGTAGAAATCATCACTCTTCTCTCTCACTTTTTTCTGAGCTGAACTATAGATTAAAAATTGAGATACAACTTCTCATAAACTATCTAACAATAAACCTAAACCCTAAAAATAAAGAGAAAAACTTAAACTAGTTTTCGGTACCTTTTGCAAAAAACATCCTACCTTTTATAGGCAAAAAACCAGAGAGGAGAGGAGTGAAGAGATAAGGGGGGCACTCCCCTTATCTCCAAGTGATGGCCGCGGAAACGCGACCAAAGCCGCGTTTTCACGGCCTGGATGTGGCCATTTGGCCTACGGCTGGCGTTTGATTTTATCCTCTTTTATCCGACGGATTTTCTGTTTGATATTTGATTTTGATCTTCTGTTTGATATTTGATTTTGATCTGACCTTCGGTGATCCTCAAGCTAACCAAATTAGATTCGTACAAAACTAAATTAACTAATTTTATTTGATGTGATCCTCCCTGATATGCATTAATCTTCAGCTGGGATCATGGCTATCATTCTGAATAATTATCCCTTCTTTAAATCAGAATTTAAAGCGGGTTTTGGGCTCAATTTTCTTCCACCTCCATTAGTAATGGGCCTGCACATTATTAAATAAAAATAACACTTATCAATAGGATTTATTAGATAATAATATGATAATGTGACAATATATATACAATATCTGTGACCGATTATCTTCTTATGCTCATATGGGGATGGCTAGTCATTATGATATCCTTGTTTAGTCGGAGTAGATAATTTTATGTAACATATACTATTTCTAAGTGTACTTTATGTATATTTCTTAATTCTGATAATAAAGTGATAACTGTTTTCTTTAAATTTCTTTTGATTTTAATTTGCGCATTTGAGTTTGTTAGCAGTTGGACTCTTTGGAGTCATAAAGTGGAAATCAGTTTGAATTATATCTTATTTGATCAGAGGACATTTTCATACCACATGTCCACATTTAATCTAAATCGTTAAGAGTTCTGAAACTTGTGATGTGGAAGGTCCTATCTCGATTAAACAGAAGGTAACGACCATCATGTTCGTTGGCAGGACAGTTAATGGACCAGATTGTTTTGAAATGCGGTTTGTTGGCTGTTAAGAATTTTTTTTGACGTTATAAAGTTATGCATAATATCTATTCAGTATGACTTGCTTGACCCAAGTGGGAGATTGTTAGACTTATTATGTTTTAAAGTCTAATTTAATTTGGGCATACTCAAGTCAATTAGATATTTGTACCTACCCAATTTAACCGATATTGTTTGACCCAATAAAGATTTAATCAAGCCTAAATGGTTTGGGTCTAGACATATTTTCAATTACACTTAGCCATGAGTATATTTAAATTAAAATGTGGACTATCTACATGTGTGAAACTTGTGTTATCAATCAAGGGCCTAGATCTATGATAAGTTGAATTAGGATTCTTTGATGCTATTATATATCATGGGCAGAGTTTCCTTTACACTACAATGACCTAATCTCTCTTGGAGGCCTCTCATCTCCCCTAAGGATCAAGAAGAGAACTTAGTGGTTAGAGAGAAGGATCCTCTCCCTCAATTCCGACGTCCTCGATATCGTGCAACTTTCGATATCCCTTTCGTGATGGAATTAGGTATGCCTAAAATCCTCTTCCCTCTGATCTTGATAAAGTGGCTATTTCCTATATGAGATTTTATTTGGACAATTATTAGATCTAATAGTAATTACAGAGGAGATGCTGTCAAAATTTAGTAAAAAATCAGATATAATTATGTGGCTCTAGGATATTAGTAATTGGGACGTTACACCAACTACTTACATGCCCAATTCTCCTACGAACGAAAATTGGTAATATTTTAAGAAAATTGATATTAGATATTTAATATGGGATATGTTCTTCTAATTATGTCTAATTTTCATTATAGATTGATGGATTGATCTATTTAGATAACATTGTGCATCAGGCATTGACTGGTGATTCTCAAAAGATTTCTATATAGTAGGGGATGGCTACATTCATCAGGAATCTTCGAGGGGACGTCGATTTGCACGCCCGTCAGATGCGTCAAACCCCCATAGCTTATGCATGGCGACAACGATATCTGCCTCATATGGATCATGAGGGTGTAGAGGATGAGGCGAGACCTTCTCCATCAACTCCTATAGTACACGACATCAACATGATGATGATGAACCTGGACATTCTCCGACGCCTGCTAGGAGGTACCCAAAGCATGGGGGATCTACAGATGAGGTCGGACCATCTCAGCAGTGTAGGCTGTCCAAAAGTTACTGGAGGACAAGCCATTGAAAAGCAAAGTTTCAAGCTCTAGACGCGAGGGACTATCACCCGCGTCTCAGCATCAAGGCGCGTTGGCTCGACACCCGCGTCTCAGCGTCAAGGCGCGTTGGCTCGACACCCGCGTCTCAGCATCAAGGCGCGTTGGCTCGACACCCGCGTCTCAGCGACAAGGCGCGTCGGCTCGACACCCGCGTCTCAGCATCAAGGCGCGTCGGCTCGACACCCGCGTCTCAGCATCAAGACGCGTTGGCTTGAAACCCGCGTCTCAGTTATAACCGCCTTGGTTAAGGACCAATCACTGCCCACACGTAAGGGAAATCAGCCCCCATCGTGGCATGTCTTTAGCAGGCACGTGGGTTAGTTACCGCCCATGTAGCGGGGAAGTTGGCCCTCATTGTGGAGCGTTTTCAGGGGGGCACGTTCACCCCTGGGACCTCTATAAATAGCCTTGTTTGCATCAAAAAAAAAAGGGAGAGATCGGAGAGAATCAATCCAGGAATCGAGAAATCAGCAATCGGCAATCAGAAGGAGAGAAGAAGCAGATCAACTCTTCAGCAAGTTCGCTGCGTACGAGCTAGCCTTCGCCTACCTTCTCTTTTAGAGTTTTGGTAGACGGAGCTGTGTCACTCTTTCTACCAGCCGAAGAGGAGATCCCTGAAGGACGGTCATCTGGTCAACGGAGAACAAGATTCACTCTCCATCGCCACACGAAGAACCCAGCCTTAAACAAAGGGGGAATTCAAGATTCAATATTCTCCCTCCCTTGTAACCGGAAGGAACAGTTCTTGTTGTAATCTTTTTCATTTGATTCAAGGAAAATTTTTACGGCAATTCATTGTCTCCCTCTTTCCCGGGTCATATGTCAGATGGCGACTCCGCTGGAGACTACGTTTATCACTGAGGAGCAAATAGTGGAGCAAGATGACATCCACTATAAGGGAAAGATGGTCGAATCGCTCGTTGTCGAGTTCGACCAGGCGAAGTACGAAGAATTTCTCTCTTCCGGCTCCAAGAGCCCAAAGACCCGCGTCTGTCGCCGGGTCTCGACGGGGAATGGCCTCGACGCCCAATCCGTGGCTTTCTCGAGCTCCCCTGCTGCCGACCGTGCCAAGCAAGGTACCCGCGCCAACGCCTCTCAGAAGGCCCGCGTGGTCCCAGGCACATCTGCCTTTGCGACCAACCGCGTCGCACAGAACACCCGCGTCAGCGTCTCTCAGGAGACCCGCGTGGTCAAAATCCCTGATGTTCAACATCAGGATGTTGTTGGTCTCTCTCCACCTCCTCGACGCAATCGAAACGCTGAGCGTCGACAGAGGAGACGTGCGCGTCAGCTGCAAGTTGGAACCGTTGGTTGTCCAACTGAGGCTGGACGCGACGTACAATCTCGCGCCTTGCCCGCGCCGCGTCCAGTACGTGAAGTTCGCGTTTGGCGTCCAAAACGCGAGATTCCTTCAGTTAGGTCCTCCGAGGACCAACTCATCAAACGCCAAGGTGAGACCTCTGCGCCTCGTCAAGCGCAAGAGGCACGAGCTCATAGGCGTGGGGCCCAGCAGCCCATCCTCTCTCAAGTGTCTCTGCCAGACGCACCAGGCAGCAACGCGAGACTCGCGTTTCACCTCAGCAGAGAGCCAGACGACGCGTTACACAGCCGCGTCGCGAGAACCGCGTCCCTGAAGCCCGCGTCCAGGCTGTGCAGCACATGGATGCCTCCCGTCTTCGACGTTGCGAGGTTGATCTTTTCAATCCCCCTCCCATGGATTTGAGGGATTATCTGACAGAAGAAAAGACGTGCCAATCAGGCCACTTCGTCGTGTTGCTGCCAACGGCTCATCCGTATGCTCACTGAGTGCCGTTGCGGATCAGGCGTGCACCAGCAGTCTTTAGTCAGACAGCTGACCCTGATTCCTCCGTCAGCTAAAAGAAGACGCTCCCACAGAAGGAGAACCTTCTCTGACGTTGAGTACCCGGAGCTCACTGCGAACATGACAAGCAGGAGTAAGGGAAAACAACTTGCAGTCAGCTCAGACGACTCCGAGTCTGACTCTGAACCGGAAGGAGTGTATCGACATACTCACACCCGGACTGGGGCCATTCCCCCAATTGATTATAATGCCTTAGCCCATGGCATTAATGATTCTCACTCCGCTGTAGCGGAATCAAGGGCTTCGAACTCTTCCGTCGAGAAGGAGACCTCCGCCTACATGACAGGCACTCCTGAGGAGACGACTAAACGTTTGGAGCAGATCCAGAAGGCACAAATGGATATGATTCTTGCTCAGCAGGAATCTATCAACTCCCTCAAGCAGGCGATTGCACAGCTGCTCGAAGACAGGAGGAGGTCCCCTCCTAAAAAGTCAAAGGGCAAAGGGAAAAAGGGAGAAAGCTCATCTTCCGAACCTTCTGAGGAAACGCGACGATCTACCTCCGGCTCGTCCAAGTCCTCGTCGCAAGTAAAAGGCGACCAAGACCAGGGAAAGGCACATGTTAAAAGAATGAGTCAACTGGAGCGACGCCTCGAGGCCCTTGTCAATCGCAAAGACCTCCAAGAAGTAGGAGTGGTCCGGCCCTACCCGGCTGAATGGGACTTGGTTCCGTACCCGCCCAAGTTCAAAGCTCCAACTCTTCAAGCCTTTGATGGGAAGGGGTCACCCAACCAGCACATCTACTACTTCAAATCCCAAACCGGAAATGTAGTAGATAATGACGCCATCCTGGCACGCCTGTTCATCGGCACCCTGAAAGGGTTGGCCTTTGAATGGTTTATGAAGCTCCTAGAAGGTTCTATCAAGAACTGGGGCGATTTGGAGAAGCTCTTTTTAACACGCTTCTTCGAGGATGACTCCGAAGTCACAATGCCAACCCTTTTGGCTACCAAACAGCGAAAAGGGGAGTCCGTCAAATCTTTCGTGGAAAGATTTCGGAACATGGCACTCCGGTATCCAAGCGGTATGACCCAGGCCACCCTGGTGGAAACATGCCGTCACAATCTCCAAACCTCGCTCCTTGCTCAAATAGGAGTTGCTGAAAGCCGCACCTGGAAGCAATTAGTCCAACAAGGTGAACAGGCTGAGGAGATTGTTGCCCGCGTCAGAGCGGAGGAAGGTAAGCCTAGGCCGGAAAGGGCGACAAGGCGTGCGCCAGATACATCCTCCAAACAAAGCGGAAGGATAATTTGGCAACGGAGACCAAATCTCCCGCCAAACCTCAATCAGGCAAGGCGAGTGGCTCTTCAAGCCAGCCACGCGCCAACAAGCAATATTCCTTCAAGGAACAACATGTCGATTCGCTCTTTAAACTACTCAACAAGAGCAACCGACTGAAGCTCCCTGAAGCTCGACGCCCAGAGGAGGTCGGCAAGACCGACAATCCCAACTACTGCATGTATCACAGGATGTTGGGACACCCCACCAAAAGTTGCTACGTCTTGAAGGACATCCTTCAGGCTCTGATTGACGCGGAGGTGTTAAAGCTCTTACCACCAGAGCAGAAGAAGGTGACGGCTAATGTGACGTCGGTTCTCCAGTTCGGGAGACAACCTCCAACGCCTGCGGGGGTAACTCCTGTTCCGAAAGGAGAGCTGAGAGTGGTCAACACAGACCCTCACCAGCAGCATGAGAAAGGCCTGGTACCCGTCCCTACACCTCAAGGGGAAATCATGTGGGTCCACCCTGACCTTGTCAATGAGCAGCAATGGACTACTGTGACCAACAGGAAATCCAAAGGCAAGGCAAAAGCCTCATCCTGCAATGTGGTGGGTGCCTCCTCTCGAGATGCGGAGACTGATATCCCTTCACTGACCGACTCAGAGGAGGAAACGATAGTCTTGGCCGCAGAGCCCAACCAACCGATGGCGGGAACCCGTTCAGGACAGGCGTACTTGAAACAGTACGACGAGACGGCGATAGCCCCTCCACAACCAACTGCGGAGCCAGTCAGGCCCTCCACAAAGCCACCTGTGGAAAAGCAGAAGGGGACTCGATTTTCTCGAGCCCTTCAAAAGGGTATCGCGGAAGGATCTACGGCACCTTACCGTTTGATGTCCTGGCTCAGTTGGCCAACATTCCGGCACGCATTACCTTGTATGAACTTCTTAGACTATCAAAGTCGACCAGGGAAGCTCTGCAAGAAGCTCTGGCAAATGCTGAGGTCTTCATGACCCAGGTGCCGAAGGAGGAAGATGTAGAGGATTGCCTCCACACCTCCCAGAATGCCCCCTGCATCACCTTCACGGCAAATGATATGCAGGTGAAAGGGAAGCATGATCGACCCCTGTACTTCACAGGGTATATTGGATCGTCCGAGGTAAACCGCATCCAGGTAGATCCAGGGTCCGCGTTGAGCATCATGCCTCGCCGGGTCATGCAACATCTCGGCATTCCTACCCATCGTTTGAGCCCCACCCAGACAACTATCTATGGGTTCAATGCCAACCAGACCCGTCCGATGGGGAAGATTAAGCTCCGGTGTCAGATTGGAAGTCTCAAGTCGGAAGTGACATGCTACATCATCGACGCCGACACTTCCTACAATCTATTGCTGGGACGACCGTGGATCCACCGCAACTCCATCGTTCCCTTCACTCTCCACCAAGTCATGAAGTACATTGACGGGAGTGGAAATGTGCAGACGTTGATCGCCGAAAGGCATCCGTTCAAAGGGGTCGAGAATTATTTCACTGACTCTTTGCTGTACCAAGATCCGGTGGAGACGGATGAAACCCCACAACCAGAGGAGCCAGACTCTGGTAATGAGGCTGACACTGAGCCTTAGAAAGAAGAGTGCCTGTGGGAGTTAGAACCACTTGTAACGGGCACTAATAAACCCGATGTCGATAATACCACCGATGATGTAGGCGGTTGGTATATTAATGAAGATTTAGATTTTGCGTATTTTTCTGTGTGTGCTTCTGATTCAATACCATCAGATACTAGCACTGATATAGATGACGATCTCTGGTCGGCAATGGGTGCCTTAACATCATTGCATGTACCAGTGAAATCGTCCTTCGAGACATACCAAGACAATGGTAATGCGCAAGAATCTATATTTATGGTTCCAGAAAGACGGAAAGGCCAAAAACAATTCTTTTCGGGCGAATCTCGTCTGAACCAACGCCCCGCAAAGAATCGGAAGGCGAGGAAGAATCCCCTCAGTTCGATCATTACGAACCAAAAGCGCTCAAAATAATGAGATGCATGGGGTACGACCTGACCAACAAACCGGGTTGAACTTCGGCAAAGGAAGGAGGACGTTGCTTCAATCCTTTGTGCCGAAAGGGAAAGCCCGCGATTATTATCATCGGACACGCTGGGGGTTGGGCTATGTATCAACTCCGGTCCCATCAGCCTCCGATTCTCAAGAATCGTCGAGCAACGATTACTCTTCAGACACATCATCTTGGGAATCAGACGTCAGTGTCGGCAACATCTTCAAGGAACTTTCAGTGAACATGGTTTCGACAAGCTACCTAAAAGATGAAATGAAGAAATGATCCAATCCGATATAGATCCTTGGATCAAACATTTAAATGCTCTTTGGGATACCCACTTTGAACAGCGCGAGCCACAGAAGACAAGGTTGTTCAGATCAACCTAGGAGATGAGGCTAACCCTAAGCCCATCTTCATAAGTGACGGCCTGTCACCTTCGGAGAAGAAAGATCTAATATCTATTGTACAAGAGTATATAGACGTTTTCGCCTGGAATTACGAGGACATGCCTGGACTTGATCCTCAAGTGGCTATGCACCGCCTCAACATCAATCTGGACGCAAAACCTGTCAAACAACAGCAGCGACGGTTCCGTCCAGAGATAATGGAGGCAATTCAATCAGAAGTCAGAAAACTTATTGATTCTGGCTTCATCAGGGAAGAACAACATCCCGACTGGGTAGCCAACATCGTCCCCGTCGCCAAGAAGAACGGGAAGATCCGGATCTGCATCGACTTCCGTGATCTAAACGAGGCTTGTCCCAAAGACGAATTCCCATTACCAATCACAGATGTCATGATTGACAATACTTGTGGATTCGAACGAATGTCCTTCATGGATGGATTCTCAGGATACAATCAAATCAAAATGTATCCTGATGACGAAAAGCATACTTCCTTCAGAACTCCTCTAGGGGTATATTGCTACACCGTCATGCCCTTCGGACTGAAAAACGCAGGAGCAACATACCAAAGGGCCATGAACGCCATTTTCCATCAGCAAATACGCAAAACGGTGGAATGTTATGTTGATGACATCGCGGTAAAAAGCCGCACTAAAGGTGATCACATAGCGGACCTGAAGGTAGTCTTCGACATCATGCGGGCTCATCAATTGAAGATGAATCCCACAAAATCCTTCCTGGGGGTGGCCAGTGGCAAATTCTTAGGATTTGTTGTAACATCCACCGGAATTCATTTGGATCCGAAAAAGGTTCGCGCTATCCAGGAGATGCAACCTCCGAGAAATCTCAAAGAACTCAGAGGATTGCAAGGACGATTGGCGTACATCCGCAGGTTCATCTCAAATCTTTCCGGAAGATGTCAACCTTTCGCTAAGCTGATGAAGAAGGGTGTCTCATTCACTTGGGATAACGCTTGCCAACAAGCGTTCGAGGAAATCAAGCAATACCTCACTCAACCTCCAGTCCTTGCAGCTCCAGTAGCCGGAAAGCCGTTCCTGGTGTACGTCCGGGCGATGGATCATTCTTTGGGAGCTCTACTAGCTCAGAATGACGATCAGGGACGTGAGCAAGCAATTTACTATCTAAGTAGAACAATGATCGGAGCCGAACATCGGTATAACCCGATCGAAAAGGAATGTTTGGCACTAGTGTTCGCTATCCAGAAGATGCGACACTATCTGGTAGGCCAAACTATAAACGTCATATCAAAAATCAACCCCCTGAGGTTACTTATGACTAAACCTTCATCGCTAAACGGCCGACTGGCAAAATGGGCCATATTGCTCTCCCAATATGAGATGCGCTTTTTACCACAAAAGGCCATTAAGGGACAAGCAGTCGCGGATTTCCTAACTGAGCACCCAGATTCGAGGGCAGCCAAAGTCTACGAGGATCTCCCAGATGAAGTTGCTGAAGTCTGCCTGACTCAGACATCGTTCGAAAGTCAAGTCTGGCAACTTTTCTTCGACGGTGCATCAAGAACAAGCCCGAAGGGACACTTAGTAGCAGGGGTGGGGGTAGTACTCGTATCCCCACAAAATTATGTGATTCCCCGAGCTGTCTCATTAACTGAGCCTTGTTCCAATAATGTGGCGGAGTACAACGCTCTTTTGATTGGGATGCAATTCGCCGACGAGATTGGCGTTAAAAATCTCGAGGCATACGGCGACTCCAAGCTCATCGTCAGTCAAGTTCGCGGGGAGTACGAAGTCAGACATGAAGACTTAGTACCCTATTACAACGCGACTATCCGCATGGCCGAGGGGTTTACAAGCTTCTACATCGACCATGTACCGCGCAGGCAAAATGCGCACGCAGATGCACTCGCATCCCTGGCTGCCTCCTTAGCTCTTCCAGCTGGAGCAATGGAGAAGATATTCGTCTACAGCCACGACCTGTATTGCCCGAGAAATGCTCTCGAGGATTATCAGGAGTCAACGGGAGGTCGTCACCGCGAAGAAGCACTTAAAGCATCAACCGGTCCAGAGCTTAAAGACTGGCGATTCCCCTATATCGACTACGTCTTATACGACATCCTGCCTGAAGACACCAAAGAGGCGGCTGCCATTCGAAGGAAAGCCCCCAATTCTATTATAATGCGATTACGCGAACATTGTATCGTCGATCGCATGACGGGATCTTGCTCCGGTGCCTCTCACCAAAGGAGGCTCAAGAGGTATTGAAAGAAGCCCACGACGACATGTGTGGAGCCCATCAACCTGGCCCAAAACTGGCACATCGACTCCAAAGATTGGGTTACTACTGGCCCAAGATGATTGCCGATGCCGTCACTTATGCCGAGAGATGTCACGCCTGCCAAGTGCACGGCGATTTCATCCATCAAGCACCAGGGTACCTCCACTCTACAACCTCTACCTGGCCATTTGAAATGTGGGGCATGGACGTGGTTGGTCCTATCAGCCCACCATCATCAAAAGGACATCGGTTCATTTTGGCAATAACCGATTATTTCTCCAAATGGGCTGAAGCCATCCCTTTGAAGGAGGTCAAATCGTCGAACGTGATCAAATTCGTGAAACACCATGTTATTTACCGTTTCGGCGTACCTCGGCGAATTGTCCACGACAATGGGCCCCAGTTCATTAGCCAGGCTTTCCAGAGATTCTGTACCAAGTTCAGAATCCAGAGTGGTCCTCAACGGCATACTATCCTGCCGCTAATGGCCTCGCAGAAGCTTTCAATAAGGCTATTGGCAAGCTTCTCAAAAAGTTCGTCTCGAAAAGTCAACGAGACTGGGACGACAAATTGGGTGAATGCTTGTGGGCTTACCGCACAACTGTGCGAACCCCAACTAAAGCTACGCCATTTCCTTTGGTCTATGGGTGCGAAGCCGTGCTCCCGCTAGAGATCCAAATTCCATCTCTACGCGTCGCCTTGACAGCGGAGATGACAACTGAGGAGAAGCATCGACAGCGACTCCAAGAACTGGAGGCCTTAGATGATAAGCGTCTGCAGGCCCAACAGCAAATCGAGCTCTACCAAGCTCGAATTATCAGAGCCTTCAACAAGAAAGTTAAAGTGCGAACTTTCAAGAAAGGCGATCTTGTCTTAGCCGTCAGAAGACCCATGGTAATGACGCACAAGACAAAAGGAAAATTAACCCAAATGGGAAGGACCATTTGTAGTAGAGTCAGTCTACTCAAATGGATCATATCGCCTCATAACCCTGAATGGCGATACACTTATGATGCCGATCAATGGCAGGTTCCTGAAGAAATACTATCCTTAAATGGTATTCTCCCGTTGATCAAGTTAAAAATACACCTCTGATCAAAACAAGAAGAGCTTCTTCATCAATATCCGACGTCCCCGACGGCTAAGGATAGAAGAAAATGTTGGCTTCTAAGTCCAACATAAGTCTTCGACAACTCATCATGCTGAGGGGAATAGCATGGCTAGCCCAAGGCACCTCAAATCCGTTGATAGCTGAGGGTTTGCTAAAAATCCTAAAGTGGACTTGGCTCCACTCTTTCCTCCAAAATCCCCTACCAATTCTCATCCACAGAATGGTAGGTCTACTACAAAATACAACCATTTCTAAGTTAACACTATACCTCTGGTAATGAAAACCTTTCAATATTCCTTGTCGAGTACAAATTTTGCTTGTCAACTCTACATGGAGTATCAAATTTTCAAATCTGCCAAGTTAATACTACACCTCTGGCACTTCAAAATTTTCACTTGTCAATTCTCACCAATAGAATGACAGGTCCTCAAATTACTCTTACCATGAGTCAATCTTTGTCAAGTTAATATCACACCTCTGACAAATTACTGTTAAAGTTTAACACCACACCTCTAAACAGTAATCAAGTTTCTGCCAGGTTTAATATTACACTTCTGACAGTCACTTTTCTTCAGACTTTCACACCGAAGCTGAAATGGATGATGCTAAGTTAACACCACACCTCTAGCATCCAAGTCATTGCTAAGTTCAACAATACACCTATGGCCATGACTTTCCCTCGGACTTCCTTATGCAAGCCGAGATGACCAATGCTAAGTTCAACATTACACCTCTAGCATTACCCTCACTGTCAAGTTAAACATTACACCTATGACAGTGACACTTCTGAGTTAAGTTAATATCACACCTCTGACTCACATCCTTGTCAAGTTAACATTACACTTCTGACAAGACCACTTCCAACCCGTTAAGTTAATATCACACCTCTGACGGTAACAAACTTTCCTAGATTCCCCACGAGTCTAGCCCCACTTGTTATTCTCTTCAACAGAATAACAAGTCTACCTAAAAAATATTGTTAGGTTAATACTACACCATCAACAGTGTTTCCATCAAACCCCCAGTTGAGCTCAATCAAGTTAATCCCAAACACTTGATAAAAGTTCACCCTCCCTGGGGGTACCAATTCTACTTGTCACTTTTTTTTTAAAGTGGCAGGTCCATCAAAAATTTCACCCCTGTCAAGTTAATATTACACCTCTGACAGTATCGTGAGAGTTCCTGAAATAGGATCTTTCTCCACAAAGTTTGACTTATTAAAATTTCCATCATAATTTTGACAAAGTCAAAGACTCTTTGCATCTATGCGTCTAATAAAAGAAAAAAAAAGGTTCAAGACAATGGAAGAGGCAAAAAGAGAAGTGTCACTTTTATTTATTTCCAGGTACATGAAAGTGATACAAAACGCTCTCTTATACAATAAGATGGAGTGTTACAATTAAGGAGTACAAAAAAGTCCCTCTCCCTCTCAGAGGTTGCACTCACTCCTTAAAGCCGCGTCTGATTCCAAGTGCGCGATGTTTGTGGCTACAATAGAAGCTGGTTACACCACGATGCATGATGTAAACATCGAAAGAGCCCTAGCTGACTAAGCTAAGAGCAATAGTGTTCTTGAGGTCCGGCGGAAGCAGAAAGTCCGGCAACCTTTCGTTTATGAACATCTCTTCCCCAGTAGACCATCCAGCAGACATGAGAAGTCCTTGATGTTACTTCTGGGGTGGGAGAGGAAGAGGATCCTACCTGCCGCCATGTCCACCGTAACCTCCTCGCCGCCATACTTACCCTGAATCTCTTACCAGCAGGCATGATTGGTGCAGTGGATCTGAAGAGACCTTGGCGAGAGTCGATTCCTCGTCAGGGACATAATATATTCCCTTGTGGACGATGAGGACCATAATATATTCCCTTGTGGACGAACATCGAACAAGTTCGCCGTCCGATATATTCTCCCACGGACTTAGCGAACATGAAGAAGGATGACCAAGCCTACCTGCAAAAAAGCAAACAGGGAATCAGACAATTCAGAGCTTAGTACACTTCAACAGAAGAAAAACTAAGTCACAGACGCGGCTATTGTCAAAGACTGCAGACGCGGGAATCATCCGCGCAACGAGTTGTCAAAGACTGCAGACGCGGGAATGATCCGCGCAGCAAACCAAATCCCGCGGTGACTGCAGACGCACACACAGGATTCAAACGCAGTCTAAGATTTGCATCTGCGAAACACGATAAGACTCAGACGCCGAAAACTGCCATCTCTCTGTTGGAAGAACAGGAGTTGCAAGATTCGGGTCTGAAGCCTTCAACCCGAGTTGGAATTCATCCAAGTCAGTGGCCTTAAAACGCGAGCTTCATGAGTAAAGCCGATGCCAAACACCAAAGACTTCTATATTCGCGTCAAGGAAGTTTAAGTCGGCGGCGCAAATTCCAGAAGGAATGCACCAACCACAACTTCACAAGAAGGTCCAGATGATATCTCTTTAAGGGGCGTACTGAAATTCAAACTTGGTTGGATCTAAAATGTCATGGTAAGTGGGCATGGCATACCCGCAGAAACCTCTGTTAAGAGTTGAACTATCTGTGTTGAGACGCGGACGTAAAAAGTGCTCAAAGAGACGCTTCCAGCCATTGAAATCACTTGACAGTGATAATCCATTGAAGAGACCAAACAGAAGCATGAAATCTCTGGGTCATCTTCATCCACAGAGGCACCTTCATCCATGGAGGCAAACCCTGATAGGGTCCTTGAAGGGAGAAGGCAGAGTCCCTCAGAGTACTCGTTCTCAAACAGAGCACGGTCTAAGCAGCCGCTGTTAAAGAAAGGGGGTGAGTCCTATTTATAGGCAACTCCTGATAACGGTCATTAATGGTTCATTAATTAAAACCGCCGGCCTTAATGACCGCACGACCGCCAAAACCCAACGGGAGGCTGACGCGTGGAACGTCGCTTCGGGAAGCATCGCAGGCGCTGTTCTCAAACCATCAGCGCCGGTTTTGCATTAAAGGGCATTAACGCCCAAGCCCAATGGAAAACCGACGCGTGGGACATCTGCTTCGGGAAACAACGGATGACCTGGTTTCCCAATCGTCAGCGAAGACTTGACGGTCAAAGATCTCTGAAAATCTTTAAGTCAGGCTGCATTAAACGCAGATAGGGATGCCGCGTCCGGCTGCATTGAACGCAGATGGGAAAGCCGCGTCCAAGAATCTGCGTCACCTTTCTCAAATTGGAAGGCGTTCACCTGCATTTTAAAGGAGCGTCCACGTGACTCAAAGTCGCGTCCCTTCAGCAAACGAGGGCCCTTCTAAGGGAAAACACTTAGTCCATTCTGAGATTAGTGGAAAATACGCAAGGCTGCGTCCCTCGCATCCGCTCAAGTCGCGTCTTCATTGACAGGACAAATTTGCGTTACTCAAAGCCGCGTTTGTCCCCACGGATCAATGCCGCGTCTCAAAGGACTTAGTTCTATCTGAGTTCTTATGAACTGATGACCGCGTCTCCCTATGGATTGACGCTGCGTCTCAGTGAAGTCTAAATTTCCTATGGAATGATGACCGCGTCTCACCCTGTGATTGACGTTGCGTCTCATCAAAAGGACTTAGTCTATCTAAGCTCCTATGGACGGATGACCGCGTCTCACTCTATGGATCAATGTCGCGTCTCATCAAGCTCGACGCCGCGTCTCATTGAAAGAACTTAGTCTTACCTAAGTTCAGTATTCACAGCCAGTGATCAGGGAGTTGAATTCATCCACAGCTAAACAAAGAAGATGGAACAAAACTTTAAAACTTTTATTATATCGAAAATAGTAAAAGTGAATACAAACACTCTAGTAGAGTGTCCTCTTCTTTACAAAAAAAAAAGGGAAAGAAGGGGAAAAGGCTAAAAGTCTTGATCCGGCAAAGAACGAATGCGTTCCCTGAGACGATGCATCTCGTGCTGACGTGCCTTCTCAGCCCCATCATGGCTTGGACCCGCAGCTCCTCTTCAGATAAAAAGGGTTTTGCAGCCAGCTGTGCTCGCAGAGATTCCAACCTGGAGGAATGAATGGTCTGACTTTCTTCAGCTCGTGCCTTCGCAGCTTGTTGCTCCTCCAGCCTCTTCCGGATAGTGGCAAGCGTCTTCTCATTTCGCGATCATGGCTTCCGCCTTAGCGATGGCAGACCGAGCATTGGTAATGGCGAGCTCTGCGTTTTGCCGGATGAACTCGGATTCCATTGAATCGTCAGCCAGTTTCTGACATTCAGCTTGGGAACGCTCGAGATTGCGGACCTCTTCAGCAACTTGTGCTTCCACCTCCTGTCGCTCTTGTTCCTGGGTGGCTAGGAGCCTAGTCAAGATGACCTGGGCTTCTTGAGAAGAACTAGCATTGTCCAAAAACTTCAGCTCTTTCAGGTCACTTCCCAGTCGCTCCACCAACAACATACACGACTTGGCAAGCAAGGAGCCTCCGGTTAATTCGATGTTACCGGCCATGTTCCGAGAAACGTACGGGCAAAGTCAAAAGAGCTACGCCCAGACAGGATAAAATCGATGCACGATCGCATCGCGTCAAGGAACTGCTGCACCGTTTTGCGTGTCAGGAAATCCATGGTGTCATCACCCGAGGTACTCCCCGACTCCCTTTCTATCATGAAGAAAGGGGTGCAAGCCGGCTCTTTTTGCGCGAGAGTCGTGCTGTCCACTGGCGCTTCCGAAAGTGTTATCGCTGCAGGAGCCTCCACAGCTAATGATGGAGTAGTAAGCGCAACCTCTGGGAGGTCCAGAGATGTTGAATCCTTGGGCGAGCCCAGCGGAGTGGAAGTCTCCCTGGCTTCAATAGTAACCTCTTCACCCTGCAGAGTGGGTTCTTCCCCAGCCTTAGGAGTTGCCTCCTCTTCCAGAAAAATCGAAGGCTCCCCAATTTCAGTAGTTGCCCTCTCTGGAATTATCTCGGCAACTGAAGCCTTGACTCCTTCGGACTGAGTCAGCTCTTTTACCGTCTCCTCGATATGCGAGGAGATCACAGCTTCAATGTCCCCGACCAACCCTACAGCATAAAAGAAGAATGTTAAAACATCCTCTTCAAAATGAAAAGGGAAATTAGGTCAAAAGGTGAAAAGAGTACCTTCAGTGGGAGTAATCACCAGCTGTGATACCGTTGATGGCTCACCCCCGTATATTTCTTCCTCTGAGATGTGGGAGAACTTACTCGGATCAGGAAAAGCGGGTTCATCGCCGTAGTCGACCTCGTCTTCAAACTCGCTCTCCCCTGAGAGTGAGGAAGACGATAGCGCCCCGCACGAGACTTCTGCAGCCGGAGCCTTACCACCAATTACCCAGTGGTAGGACTGGGGTCAACTGCCCGAGGACTGAAAATGAAGACACAAGGTGACCCAGGTTGCTGTGCCTCATCTCTGCCTTCATGAGCAAGTAAAAATCCGGGTTGAACTGAAATCCCCGGAATATCGACATCTCCTCCACTCATGATGTCGACCTCTAGCTGCTCATCCTCGTCAGCGGTGGTGGCTCTGTCAACGAGCTCCCCTTCCTCCGTAGACCTACGATCTCTGCTGCTCGACCTAGGGGCACGGACTAAAGGAACATCCTCTTCAGCTATATCTTCTTCCCTCGGTACCTCAACGACAGCAGAGATGTCTTCGGATTAGGAGACTTCGGTTGTCAAGTCTCTCCGAACCTTCTTGGGAGCAGGTTCAGCAGTTGAAGCAGAGCGCTGACGACGCTTGCTTACCGCTGTCGAGTCTTTGTCGCTCGTGGCTCCGCCCTTGTTGGTCGCGGCTCCGCCCTTATTGCTCGTGGCTCCGCCCTTATTGCTCGTGGCTCCCTTCCCGATTTTCTCCCGACCTCCTTCTGGGCCTTCAGGTACTGGTCGGTGAGTTTCGAGTGTTTACCAGACTCTGACCTTGCCTCGAGATTTGCATTGATGCTCTCAATACATGAAGACGCCGGAACAAAGCCTGATGTCTGGATGGCTTGGAAATACCAAGTGTAGAAGCTGAAGCTCATACGGCACTTGGACCCCTCGATAGGTAGACGGAAAGTTGCTCCCGTCCCTCCGGCCACACTGTAGTACCAAGCCCGAGCACCTTCGAACAAGTTCTCTTCGAAGGCAAGTCGAGCATTGGGATTCCCGACGTACAGTTGATCATAGCCAAACTGTCGAGCGAAATGACACGGCATGTACGGCTCGATGGTGCATGAAGTCCCTTGCCGGAAAAGCACATATCCGGGCCGAATATTGATCAACCACCAGAAGACTCCCGCGGACAACCTCGTGAAGCCGTCTGGGCCAGCGGAATCAGTAAATAGATCCCCGAAAGATGCACCAGAGAACTCGGGGAAGCAGCGATTGAGCTGGTAATTCGCAGGATCTGAAAGTCGCTTTCGGACGTAATATATATAAAGATCACGCCAGCTCGAATCCTCCAACCGCTGCACAAAAGGGACGGAACTCTCCCTCCAACGCACTGCCGTCATCAGAGAAGGGCAGTGCATCACGTACCAAGCCATGAGGTACGTATAAGGCAGCTCGATCCGAGGGTTGGGGCGCTTCACCGTCGGATTCCCCTCCGAGTCAACATATGGCTTACCGTGGGAGTTGACAGTTTTCGGCGCCCTCGCAGAAACTCTTGGTTAGCGCCCGCAACCCGCTCTGAATACCGGCCGCCACGGCCGGGAGAAGGGCTATAGGGTTACCATGAGCCAGGAGCACCGCCGGGTACACCATGTCAGCAACAATAGCTTCATGTGGCAGCGTGGGCACCACACAACGCTTCAGCCACAGCATCAAGAAACCTGCCAACAGTGCCCTATCGGAGATAGGGGTCCGGGCTTGATGGTGGAAGCTTTCAAAAATCAGGTCAGGATCGAAACCGTCCTCGTTCGAAACTGTGGTGTAGAAGCCTTCAGGAGCCTGGGTGATCCTGTCTTCAATCTCCTCGTCAGAACTGGGAGCCAGTCGGGTTATCGGATTGTCTTTATGATTGACACCGTTGAATAAGTAACTGGCCCAAGACAGTTGCTTGACTCCCTGCGCCCTCCAGGAGGTTAGCTGACCGCAAATGTGAAAGTGACACATCACTTCCCAGTAAGTCTCGTACACCCGAGGAAACTCTTTCTTCAGGAGGTGGAGCTCCTCAGTGGTCGGGACATATTCCTCATAGGGAATGTCTCCTGTTGCCAGCCCCGAGACCTCATGTAGCTCGTGCAGTGCAAGGCCCATCTCTCCGACCGGGGTAAAGAATGTCCCCGTCAGAGGATTGTAGCGCTCCAGGACCCCGAAAAGTTATGAAAGCCTGGTGGGACACCCCACTGTACGGCCCTGACCGCGGGTACAGTCCCACACGCTTTAGCAGATCCCTAAGATCGGTGAGGACGAAACCCACCATCCTGCCCCACCAGTAGTTCTCTGTGAATGGACCCACCCGGGCGGACGGAAACCGACCGGATAATCACCCTCCGCTTCCATGAACGAGTTGAGGAAGGTAGTGCCATTGGTGGTATCTCTCCAACCGGAACCTCAGACTTGCACGACCCAGGGAAAAGGCGAGAACCGACCTGTCATGGCTATCATGACGGTGTACTTTATGGGAACCCAAATCACCGAGAGTAATCTCAGGGACGTATCGAGAAAGGTCCCATTCCATCTTCCGAGGGACGGACATGTGCTGGAAGTAGGACAGCGGGAACATCCTCTCCATGTCCGGAAGAAAGAATCTTCCACCCTTTATCTGACGGAGCCATTTATAAGTTCCGTCATACACACGATAGCCGCCGTCGTCGATACGATCTCCGAAGAAGAAGGCAGGCTTCTCCAGCTTGACGTGAGCATCCGTTGTGAATGCTGCATCGGTCATAAGTACCCGGAGAGTTCTCATGTCAACATTAGAGAGCCTCTCCCTGCGATCCTGCGACTGGTCAGCAGTCACAGGGACAGTCCTTCGTAGCACAAAGGTCAAGTCCCGGTCAGCACCACCTACACGTCCAAAGTGGCGCGTCTTGGAGAGTGAGGCAGAAGAATGGGGCACTGCAAAAGAAAAGGACACTTAGTTAGATACTTAAATGCTAAGTGTTCATAACCCAGACGCAGAAGAGATATTGGACGCAGGAATTATCAAATCCGCGTCCAGACCTGCGAAATCGCGTCCAGACGCAGAAGAGAAACTGGACGCAGGAAATTATCAAATCCGCGTCCAGACCTGCGAAACCGCGTCCAAACGCAGAAGAGATACTGAACGCAGGAATTATCAAACCCGCGTCCAGACTTGCAGGATCCGCGTCTCCACCACCAGAAGGTCATGGAATGTCCTTGATGTCACTTCTGAGGTGCGAAAAGAAGGGAGTTATCCACCTTAACCCTTCCATCACCACAACCACCAGAAGTTAAGGAGGGTAACTCCCTTCCTTTCACACCCCCAGATTTCTAATTGCTTGGACGCAAGTGCCAGATTCATCAAAATCGGCTGCTGATGGCACAGAACGCAAGGATCAAATCCGCGTTCTGCAAACCAAGTCCGCGTCTGAACCCTTCACAATTAGAAATATTCTAAGTGAAGAATCCGAAACGCAGGACCCAATGGCGCGAGGGTCTAAACCCGCGCCTCGGTTATCAACTCAAAGACTGCATCTGAGACCGCGCCTGAGAATCAAAACATGAGTTATATTTTGTGTTAAGGATTCTTAGGGTTCTATGAGCTCCCGTTAATGGCGAAACCCACACCCAAAAGGCATTATACCTGGGAAAGCGACATCATGCGCAGAGGAGGAAGCGCCCCTCTGGACCTCGGCGGCAGTCGCCCGTGAAGAAGAGGCGGTTGGCTTGGTCTTGGGTGCCATTTTTAATTCCAGAAAAAGGAGATGAACAGTTCAAAAATCCAGTAATGGAGATGAACAGTTCAACAGAGGAAGAAGAGAACTCTCTTGAGCAAGTGCGTTCAGAGAAGAAAAGAGGTCTCTCTGACTGTTGCCTTTTATAGGCACAAGGATTCGCAAAGATACGCGCGTGTCACCCGATAAAAGCTGAAGCAAATCATCGCATGACGCGTAGAGCAAATCTTCGCGAAGATCATGCGTCACGACTCCCCAGCGAGTCGTCATTTGACACGTGGCGCGGTTCAGTTAATGAACCTAGAAATCCGCGCGCCAAAAGGTGAAATCCTGCGGTTCCCCAGGCCAGCTGGCGGCGTAATCATCACACGGCACAGATTCGCACCCAAGGGACGCACCTCTTCGATGGACATGCCCCGTCAGCATCTCTATAAATGCATTCGGAAGGTCGCGTCTCTCTACAAAGTCCGCGTCTGACCCAGCGGGCCCAACATCGCGTCTGCCTCATAGAAGATCAGGCGCGTTCCATTGCCAAAGGACGCACTCTACAGAAATCGCGTCTTTAAAGCAGTACCATCTCGGCTTTTTAAAAAAGAACCTGCGTTCGGCCTCATGCTTCTGCAAAATCAGTTCACAGTACACTGACGCAAGCAGACGACCAACCACTCCTGGCTTAAAGCACACCCGTGACAGACTAGAAGCAATCGGGTAGGTTTAGACTGTGCATCTAGACACTCAACATGATCAACTCTGGTGGCTTCAAAGTGTTCAAACAGTACACTCACGAAGACCAACTTCAGATAAGATCGAACCCGGAGCATCAACAGTCCAGCCATGAAGGTGAATTCAGCTAGAGTCCAAAGTATTTCGAAATCCGTCTCAGTTAACTGCGGAATATCGAAAACTTTGGAGGGGGTTCTGTAGGCTGTCCAAAGTTACTGGAGGACAAGCCATTGAAAAGCAAAGTTTCAAGCTCTACACGCGAGGGACTATCACCCGCGTCTCAGCATCAAGGCGCGTTGGCTCGACACCCGCGTCTCAGCATCAAGGCGCGTTGGCTCGACACCCGCGTCTCAGCGCAAGGCGCGTTGGCTCGACACCCGCGTCTCAGCATCAAGGCGCGTTGGCTCGACACCCGCGTCTCAGCGACAAGGCGCGTTGGCTCGACACCCGCGTCTCAGCATCAAGGCGCGTCGGCTCGACACCCGCGTCTCAGCATCAAGGCGCGTTGGCTTGAAACCCGCGTCTGTTATAACCGCCTTGGTTAAGGGACCAATCACCGCCCACACGTAAGGGAAATCAGCCCCCATCGTGGCATGTCTTTAGCAGGCACGTGGGTTAGTTACCGCCCATGTAGCGGGGAAGTTGGCCCTCATTGTGGAGCGTTTTCAGGGGGCACGTTCA
>JAVJIF010033540.1:0-46627 GCA_038442645.1 Agave tequilana | reverse complement strand
AGCCTCTTCCGGACAGTGGCAAGCGTCTTCTCATTTTTCGCGATCATGGCTTCCGCCTTGCGATGGCAGACCGAGCATTGGTAATGGCGAGCTCTGCGTTTTGCCGGATGAACTCGGATTCCATTGAATCGTCAGCCAGTTTCTGACATTCAGCTTGGGAACGCTCGAGATTGCGGACCTCTTCAGCAACTTGTGCTTCCACCTCCTGTCGCTCTTGTTCTGGGTGGCTAGGAGCCTAGTCAAGAGACCTGGGCTTCTTGAGAAGAACTAGCATTGTCCAAAGACTTCAGCTTTCAGGTCACTTCCCAGTCGCTCCACCAACAGCATACACGACTTGGCACGCAAGGAGCCTCGGTTAATTCGATGTTACCGGCCATGTTTCCGAGAAACGTCCGGGCAAAGTCAAAAGAGCTACGCCCAGACAGGATAAAATCGATGCACGATCGCATCGCGTCAAGGAACTGCTGCACCGTTTTGCGTGTCAGGAAATCCATGGTGTCATCACCGAGGTACTCCCCGACCCCCTTTCTATCATGAAGAAAGGGGTGCAAGCCGGCTCTTTTTGCGCGAGAGTCGTGCTGGCCACTGGCGCTTCCGGAAGTGTTATCGCTGCAGGAGCCTCCACAGCTAATGATGGAGTAGTAAGCGCAACCTCTGGGAGGTCCAGAGATGTTGAATCCTTGGGCGAGCCCAGCGGAGTGGAAGTCTCCCTGGCTTCAATAGTAACCTCTTCACCCTACAGAGTGGGTTCTTCCCCAGCCTTAGGAGTTGCCTCCTCTTCCGGCAAAATCGAAGGCTCCCCAATTTCAGTAGTTGCCCTCTCTGAAATTATCTCGGCAACTGAAGCCATGACTCCTTCGGACTGGGTCAGCTCTTTTACCATCTCCTCGATATGCGAGGAGATCACAGCTTCAATGTCCCCGACCAACCTACAGCATAAAAGAAGAATGTTAAAACATCCTCTTCAAAATGAAAAAGGAAATTAGGTCAAAAAGTGAAAAGAGTACCTTCAGTGGGAGTAATCACCAGCTGTGATACCGATGATGGCTCACCCCCGTATATTTCTTCCTCTGAGATGTGGGAGAACTTACTCGGATCAGGAAGAGCGGGTTCATCGCCGTAGTCGACCTCGTCTTCAAACTCGCTCTCCCCTGAGAGTGAGGAAGACGATAGCGCCCCGCACAAGACTTCTACAGCCGGAGCCTTGCCACCAATTACCCCAGTGGTAGGACTGGGGTCAACTGCCCGAGGACTGGAAATGAAGACACAAGGTGACTCAGGTTGCTGGCCTCATCTCTCCCTTCATGAGCAAGTAAAAATCCGGGTTGAACTGAAATCCCCGGAATATCGACATCTCCTCCACTCATGATGTCGACCTCTAGCTGCTCATCCTCGTCAGCGGTGGTGGCTCTGTCAACGAGCTCCCCTTCCTCCGTAGACCTACGGTCTCTGCTGCTCGACCTAGGGGCACGGACTAAAGGAACATCCTCTTCAGCTATATCTTCTTCCCTCGGTACCTCAACAACAGCAGGAATGTCTTCGGATTGGGAGACTTCGGTTGTCAAGTCTCTCCGAACCTTCTTGGGAGCAGGTTCAGCAGTTGAAGCAGAGCGCTGACGACGCTTGCTTACCGCCTGTCGAGTCTTTGTCGCTCGTGGCTCCGCCCTTGCTGCTTGCGGCTCCTCCCTTGTTGGTCGCGGCTCCGCCCTTATTGCTCGTGGCTCCCTTCCCGATCTTCTCCCGATCTCCTTCTGGGCCTTCAGGTACTGGTCGGTGAGTTTTGAGTGTTTATCAGACTCTGACCTTGCCTCGAGGTTTACATTGATGCTCTCAATACATGAAGACGCCGGAACAAAGTCTGATGTCTGGATGGCTTGAAAATACCAAGTGCAGAAGCTGAAGCTCATACGGCACTTGGATCCCTCGATAGGTAGACGGAAAGTTGCTCCCGTCCCTCCGGCCACACTGTAGTACCAAGCCCGAGCACCTTCGAACAAGTTCCCTTCGAAGGCAAGTCGAGCATTGGGATTCCCGACGTACAGTTGATCGTAGCCAAACTGTCGAGCGAAACGACTCGGCATGTATGGCTCGATGGTGCATGAAGTCCCTTGCCAGAAAAGCACATATCCGGGCCGAATATTGATCAACCACCAGAAGACTCCCGCGGACAACCTCGTGAAGCCGTCTAGGGCCAGCGGAATCAGTAAATAGATCCCCGGAAGATGCACCAGAGAACTCGGGGAAGCAGCGATTGAGCTGGTAATTCGCAGGATCTGAAAGTCGCTTTCGGACGTAATATATAAAAGATCACGCCAGCTCGAATCCTCCAACCGCTGCACAAAAGGGACAGAACTCTCCCTCCAATGCACTGCCGTCATCAGAGAAGGGCAGTGCATCACGTACCAAGCCATGAGGTACGTATAAGGCAGCTCGATCCGAGGGTTGGGGCGCTTCACCGTCGGATTCCCCTCCGAGTCAACATATGGCTTACCGTGGGAGTTGACAGTTTTCGGCGCCTCGCAGAAACTCTTGGTTAGCGCCCACAACCCGCTCTGAATGCCAGCCGCCACGGCCGGGAGAAGGGCTATAGGGTTGCCATGAGCCAGGAGCACCGCCGGGTACACCACGTCAGCAACAATAGCTTCATGTGGCAGCGTGGGCACCACACAACGCTTCAGCCACAACATCAAGAAACCTGCCAACAGTGCCCTATCGGAGATAGGGGTCCGGGCTTGATGGTGGAAGCTTTCAAAAACCAGGTCAGGATCGAAACCGTCTTCGTTCGAAACTGTGGTGTAGAAGCCTTCAGGAGCCTGGGTGATCCTGTCTTCAATCTCCTCGTCAGAACTGGGAGCCAGTCGGGTTATCGGATTGTCTTTATGATTGACACCGTTGAATAAGTAACTGGCCTAAGACAGTTGCTTGACTCCCTGCGCCCTCCAGGAGGTTAGCTGACCGCAAATGTAGAAGTGACACATCACTTCCCAGTAAGTCTCGTACACCCGAGGAAACTCTTTCTTCAGGAGGTGGAGCTCCTCAGTGGTCGGGACATATTCCTCATAGGGAATGTCCCCTGTTGCCAGCCCCGAGACCTCATGTAGCTCATGCAGTGCAAGACCCATCTCTCCGACCGGGGTAAAGAATGTCCCCGTCAGAGGATTGTAGCGCTCCAGCACCCCGAAAAAGTTATGAAAGCCTGGTGGGACACCCCACTGTACGGCCCTGACCGCGGGTACAATCCTACACGCTTTAGCAAATCCCCAAGATCGGTGAGGACGAAACCCACCATCCTGCCCCACCAGTAGTTCTCCGTGGAATGGACCCACCCGGGCGGACGGAAACCGACCGGATAATCACCCTCCGCTTCCATGAACGAGTTGAGGAAGGTAGTGCCAAGTTGTGGTATCTCTCCAACCGGAACCTCAGACTTGCGCGACCTAGGGAAAAGGCCGAGAACTGACCTGTCATGGCTATCATGACGGTGTACTTTATGGGAACCCAAATCACCGAGAGTAATCTCAGGGACGTATCGAGAAAGGTCCCATTCCATCTTCCGAGGGACGGACATGTGCTGGAAGTAGGATAGCGGGAACATCCTCTCCATGTCCGGACGAAAGAATCTTCCACCATTTATCTGACGGAGCCATTTATAAGTTCCGTCATACACACGATAGCCGCCGTCGTCGATACGATCTCCGAAGAAGAAGGCAGGCTTCTCCAGCTTGACGTGAGCATCCGTTGTGAATGCTGCATCGGTCATAAGTACCCGGAGAGTTCTCATGTCAACATTAGAGAGCCTCTCCCTGCGATCCTGCGACTGGTCAGCAGTCACAGGGACAGTCCTTCGTAGCACAAAGGTCAAGTCCCGGTCAGCACGACCTACACGTCCAAAGTGGCGCGTCTTGGAGAGTGAGGCAGAAGGATGGGGCACTGCAAAAGAAAAGGACATTAGTTAGATACTTAAATGCTAAGTGTTCATAACCCAGACGCAGAAGAGATACTGGACGCAGGAATTATCAAATCCGCGTCCAGACCTGCGAAACCGCATCCAAACGCAGAAGAGATACTGGACGCAGGAATTATCAAATCCGCGTCCAGACCTGCGAAAACCGCGTCCAAACGCAGAAGGGATACTGGACGCAGGAATTATCAAACCCGCGTCCAGACTTGCAGGATCCGCGTCTCCACCACCAGAAGGTCATGGAATGTCCTTGATGTCACTTCTGAGGTGCGAAAAGAAGGGAGTTATCCACCTTAACCCTTCCATCACCACAACCACCAGAAGTTAAGGAGGGTAACTCCCTTCCTTTCACACCCCCAGATTTCTAATTGCTTGGACGCAGGTGCCAGATTCATCAAATCGGCAGCTGATGGAACAGAACGCAAGGATCAAATCCGCGTTCTGCAAACCAAGTCCGCGTCTGAACCCTTCACAATTAGAAATATTCTAAGTGAAGAATCCAAAACGCAGGACCCAATGGCGCGAGGGTCCAAACCCGCGCCTCGGTTATCAACTCAAAGACTGCGTCTGAGACCGCGCCTGAGAATCAAACACGAGTTATATTTTGTGTTAAGGATTCTTAGGGTTCTATGAGCTCCCGTTAATGGCGAAACCCACACCCAAAAGGCATTATACCTGGGAAAGCGACATCCTGCGCAGAGGAAGCGCCCCTCTGGACCTCGGCGGCAGTCGCCCGTGAAGAAGAGGCGGTTGGCTTGGTCTTGGGTGCCATTTTTAATTCTAGAAAAAGGAGATGAACAGTTCAAAAATCCAGTAATGGAGATGAACAGTTCAACAGAGGAAGAAGAGAACTCTCTTGAGCAAGTGCGTTCAGAGAAGAAAAGAGGTCTCTCTGACTGTTGCCTTTTATAGGCACAAGGATTCGCAAAGATACGCGGCGTGTGACCCGATAAAAGCTACAGCAAATCATCGCATGACGCGTAGAGCAAATCTTCGCGAAGATCATGCGTCACGACTCCCCAGCGAGTCGTCATTTGACACGTGGCGCGGTTCAGTTAATGAACCGAGAAATCCGCGCGCCAAAAGGTGAAATCCTGCCGGTTCCCCAGGCCAGCTGGCAGCGTAATCATCACACGGCACAGATTCGCACCCAAGGGACGCACCTCTTCGATGGACATGCCCCGTCAGCATCTCCATAAATGCATTCAGAAGGTCGCGTCTCTCTACAAAGTCCGCGTCCGACCCAGCGGGGCCCAACATCGCGTCTGCCTCATAGAAGATCAGGCGCGTTTCCATTGCCAAAGGACGCACTCTACAGAAATCGCGTCTTTAAAGCAGTACCATCTCGGCTTTTTAAAAAGAACCTGCGTTCGGCCTCCTGTTTCTGCAAAATCAGTTCAACAGTACACTGACGCAAGCAGACGACCAACCACTCCTGGCTTAAAGCACACCCGTGAAAGACTAGAAGCAATCGGGGAGGTTTAGACTGTGCATCTAGACACTCAACATGATCAACTCTGGTGGCTTCAAAGAGTTCAAACAGTACACTCACGAAGACAAACTTCAGATAAGATCGAACCCGGAGCATCAACAGTCCAGCCATGAAGGTGAATTCAGCTAGAGTCCAAAGTATTTCGAAATCCGTCCCAGTTAACTGCGGAATATCGAAAACTTTGGAGGGGGTTCTGTAGGCTGTCCAAAAGTTACTGGAGGACAAGCCATTGAAAAGCAAAGTTTCATGCTCTAGATGCGAGGGACTATCACCCGCGTCTCAGCATCAAGGCGCGTTGGCTCGACACCCGCGTCTCAGCATCAAGGCGCGTTGGCTCGACACGCGTCTCAGCATCAAGGCGTGTTGGCTCGACACCCGCGTCTCAGCGTCAAGGCGCGTTGGCTCGACACCCGCGTCTCAGCATCAAGGCGCGTCGGCCTGACACCCGCGTCTCAGCATCAAGACGCAAAGGTCTAAAACCCGCGTCTCAGTTATAACCGCCTTGGTTAAGGGACCAATCACTGCCCACACGAAAGGGAAATCAGCCCCCATCGTGGCATGTCTTTAGCAAGCACGTGGGTTAGTTACCGCCCATGTAGCGGGGAAGTTGGCCCTCATTGTGGAGCGTTTTCAGGGGGCACGTTCACCCCTGGGACCTCTATAAATAGCCTTGTTTGCATCAACAAGAAAAAAAAAAGGAGAGAGATCGGAGAGAATCAATCCGGGAATCGAGAAATCGGCAATCGGCAATCAGAAGGAGAGAAGAAGCAGATCAACTCTTCAGTAAGTTCGCTGCATACGAGCTAGCCTTCGCCTACCTTCTCTTTTAGAGTTTGGTAGACGGAGCTGTGTCACTCTTTCTACCGGCCGAAGAGGAGATCCCTGAAGGACGTCATCTGGTCAACGGAGAACAAGATTCACTCTCCACCGCCACACGAAGAACCCAGCCTTAAACAAAGGGGGAATTCAAGATTCAATATTCTCCCTCCCTTGTAACCGGAAGGAACAGTTCTTGTTGTAATCTTTTTCATTTGATTCAAGGAAAACTTTTACGGCAATTCACTGTCTCCCTCTTTCCCGGGTCATACAACAGACATAGTCCGAGAGAAGCGACTGGGAGCGGGAAGACGTCATTCGTGACCGTTACCCTCATCTGTTCAAGACTTGAGTGGTAATTTTCTCATGAACTCCATCTCTTGTCTTATCAATTATTATTTCCATGTTCAACTCCTTCCTTATAGAAATTTCGAGGATGAAATTTTGTTAGGTGGGTAGATTGTAACACCCCGTACACGGGATACGTACTCAGATAGTGTCCCAAAATTTTTTACCGTATTGTTCAATTTTCTTCTAGTATTTGCTTTAGGTTGTGATTGCTTATACTATTGAGTATCGGATCTGAATTCTCAGACCTAGAGTCAGCCTTGACCCGGACCGGGAACTCGATACCAGCCTGTAGCCCGATTTGACCGATTTCAGTTTCAGACACTTTTTTCTAATATTTTAGATTTTTCATGATTTTCTGGAATTTTTCAAAATTTTTCTGCAAAATCTCCAAAATCCGTGTCGGTCGGCATCGCTGACTGATTCCCATATTTTTAATTTTCAAACAGGATTGAATTTTCAAAAATGGCTTTCGCATTACTTCTTAGAATTTTATTTTCAATCTAAAAATATTTTTTGATATTTTTCTAAATTTATCAAAATTTCACCGATTATGGTGTCAGCCGGTATTGCCAGAGAATTCCAGGATTTTTAGTTTGAAAACTACATTGAATTTCTCAAATCCAATTTCATCGAGCATCTTAAAATAATATTTTCTATTTTTGAGAATTTTTTGGAACGTTTCTGAAATAGTCAAATTTTCGCCCTATTAAAATAATAATATTATTTACCGACAAATTCTTTTCTTGCTTTTTCCTTCTCAACTCCACTACTTTTTACTTTTAGAAATTATAATAAATTATGTAATAATAAAAATTTTAAACTATTTTATTTTTTCTTATTATTATTTTTTTATTTTCCCCTATTTCTTTAATTTTCTTTCTTTTCTTCTTTTCTTTCCTTCTCCTTCACTCCACCTCCATACCCTGGCAAACGTAGCCGCAGCCGCAGCATGGAAAGCAGGGCATGATGGGCTGAGCAGCCCATCTCCCCCCATTCCCTTTCATCATCACCACTCTCTTCCTTCTCCATTTAATCTCTTCCTCTTCCTTCTCTTCCCATTTCAAATTTCATTTTAACTCCAAACCACTTCAAACTAACCCAACTCCTTCATCTTCCCCTCAACCGCCGCCGGCGACCCTCACCACCACCGACGGCGCCCTAGCTGCCACCGCCGCACCACCCAACTCCCCACCTCCCTTCCCCACTTCCACCATCTCCAATTTCCCTCTCCTTTCTTTCAATTTCAACATAACCCAACACTTCTTCTTCATCTTCTCCAAAATCCATCACCAATTCCACCCAAATCCTCCACTTCCACCACCACCCTATCATTTCCTCCTCCTCTTCAACTTCCCACCACCACCAATCACACCAACACCACCATCAACCACTACCAACACCACCCTTCAACATCAAACAACAACACACCAACCAACTCCTCACCACCTCCTCCCCTCCCCTAGGGCCGCGCGCGCCGCCTCCCTTCCCCGGCGGCGCTGCCGCCGCCTGGCCGCCGGAGCCGGCTAGTCGGCCACCCCCTACTCCCCTCCATTTTTCCTTTCTTTCTTTCTTCCTTCTTTCCTTCTTTAATTCCTTCTTTCTTTCTTTTTTCGTTTCTTTTCTCTTTCTTTTCCCTAAATAAAACCATATTTCTTACTTTCCTAAAATACCCTCCATCTCATTCTCAAATTACTTTCCTATAATTACAACAATAACCCTCCCCTTTTAATTTCTAATTTCTTTCTAAAAATACCATATTTCCTCTCTCTCTCTCTCTCCTCTCTCATTCCCTCTCTAATATTTATAATATATAATATATTATGTATATATTTTAATACATTTATGGGCTAATAACAAGCTGGCGCGAGTTAGCGGACTCCCTGGACTTTTCTCGGTATTGCGCCCCGATTTTTAGGC
This sequence comes from Agave tequilana, assembly GCA_038442645.1. NCBI lineage: Eukaryota > Viridiplantae > Streptophyta > Magnoliopsida > Asparagales > Asparagaceae > Agave > Agave tequilana. The sequence goes on along the minus strand of JAVJIF010033540.1, from coordinate 38,090 downwards.
GAGTGTTTTATGCTTAATAACTACCACTTTAATGTTTATAGCATATTATATTAATATGTGGACATCTTATTACTACCGTAATGTTTAACTTCTTACTTGCTACTGTAATTTTTAGTACATGATACCCCGCTACACAGGTTAATATATGTTGTTATACCCTGTATTTACACCGGCACACGGTATTTACACCAGCACACGGAATTTAAACCGACACTTGACATGTTATACTTGATATATGATTTATGACACGGCACTCGGTATTTACACCGGCACACGATATTTACACTGGCACTTGACATGTTATACTTGATGCATAATTTATGGCACCGGTACTTGATATATGTCATACTTTGTCCCTGATCCTGACCCCTAGTATATGACACATGCTAACCCTTACTCGATATGTTTTCAAGTGGTATAAGTACATTGACTTGACATCGTGACCCTTTATCGGACGCTACCACTCTTGATACCTGTGTTATATGACATATTCATGATTATCACTTTTACGAGGACTTGGCATGATTATTATATTATTACCAGATATTTGGTACTCCTGAACTCCTGTACTCCTGAACTCCTGTATACTTGAACCCCTGAAATAGGGAGGCTCCTGATATTACTCCTGATATTATACTCCTGTTGACCCCCGTAATAGGATAGCCACGGATTTTGGACTTTTGTGAATACCCTGTGGACTTTATTATTTGACACTCTATTATATTTAAACAAGTTACACCGGGACGGGGGAAATTGATGGGTATCGTTATAACTTCTGTGTTTATGGTGGCCATACATATGTTGTACAACTATTCCTGTTGGATTCGTTCTGGAGGCCACCAGGCGTTTTCGAGGGGTGTACTGGCACCCCTACCCCCTTGCCTGCCTGCCGGGTGTGCCATAATCCCCTGGGTATATTCCTGTAGGGAACGGTGACACTTTATTCCTATTCAGGCGTATACTAAGACCTTCGGGCATATAGTAAGTCCCGGTGCCTAGCGGTACATTCCGGCTCAGTACCGGATACTCCTGGACCGTTATCCCGGGCATGCACGGGACCCATTCTAAACATGGTTCGTCGTTCCCCATTAATTTTCAATAACCAACCTTGCTCGACATATATGCGGAAGTATATGGCACCGGTCATATACCGAAACATACAAATTGAACGAATCTTAATAATAACTTGATAATTTAATTTCATATATTTTATTATCATTCCTTATTTACTATTCATTGCTGTTATTCCATGCTTGCTGATTTGATTACATGATATTTGACTTGCTATACTTATTGTGGCTTACTTGCCACTTGGCTTTTTTTTGCACTTGCTGGGTTGCCCACTAACAACCTTGGATTTGTATGTTCATATCTAACAGGTTGGACTGAGGTGGACCCTTCAGCTGAGGATCAGGCCTACTTCGAGGAGCAGGCAGATCAGCCGTAGTTCCATCCCATCTACCCCGCTCGCGAGATTCCCTCTCCAGCGAGTCTTTATCTTTGTATCATGTTCAGTCTACTTTTGTACTACCTGGTGATGTAATATTTATGTAATATTATGTCATAACCTGTGATAACTAAATACTTATACTATTTTGTGTTGAAATGTATAACACCACGTATTTTCGCACTCTGATCCCTTGTATTGTGTTGTATTGATGCTTAGCGTACATACGTGATGGTACCATCGCCTTGCGTATGTACGTCGCAGTGGCGTCCCGTATCTACCGGATCGGGACGCCACAGAAAGTTTAAAGAAACTAAACGGAAGTTTTTACAAGAAGTTTTTAAAAGAAGGCTTTGAGAAAAAAAATACAAAAAGAGTTTGAAGAAAATTGAAGAAGTGAAAGAAAAATTGCTTGAAAAGTTTGAGTTGTAAAAATTGAGAGAAGTTGCATGGCTAATATTCTACTAATTAACCCCACTAATTGTTAACTTGCTTGAAGATAGTACCTCACAATGGATCTGATTGAGTTGGAACCTGCACACAGAAAATGACAGTTTAAAAATTAAGATTGAAACGTGCAAGGTACTCAATGCTACTGCTATAGTAAGTGGCTATGCGAATTGTGATCCATAAGGAGGGACTAGCGATAAAAGCGTTTAAGTAAGTTCATTACATTTTTAGTTTACTTGATAATTGTTAAAGTTCTTCTCTTGTTCTTTAAAGAAAAGAAAAATAAAACTATGTTAATTTGTGAAAGTGATGGATAAAAAGATATGATGATTTTGGAAAATGGAAAAATAAGTTAAAGAAAGAAATAAAAAGAGTGAATTAAAGAGTTGAGAGATGGTGGTGATCTAAACTAAAGGATTAAATGAAAGAAAGAAAAACTAAAAGAACTTACCTACCTCTTCCAGTTGATGACTTACCCTAAATTGTTGGCATGTTTACTTTACTTTAGAGGCAATCAACGCATAATCCATAAGATCTAACTCAGTCCCCATTTGATTACATCATCAAGACGAATAAGAATTAAATGATACAGAATCTTTAGAAGGAGATCATCATCATGAAATATCGGTGGCAAACACACAACAAGGCTATACCGATGCTACTAAGTCACTTCGATACTCATCAAAAATCAAAAGAGGAAAAGTAGAAAAAGAAGAAGAATATAAAAAAAAGAAAACATAAACAAGTTAACTTTTTATTGCTTACAGAAATGATGAAAGAAAGGAGGAGGTTACATCAGTGTCACTCTCAACATAAATCTCTCTTCCTTACATGAATCTCAGTCTAATTATGCTTATAAAGAAATAAAAGTTACATGAAAGAAAAAAAAAAGCTACACTAACCTAGAATGAAAATTAACCTAAGAATCCTTCTCTTTCTAATCGCTCCTTTTTCTCTGAACAATGCAGTATTTATAGGTGAAATGGAGAGGTGAGGGTGTGAGAAGATATGAGAGAAAAACGCTCTCTGTATCTTAACCAAATGTCCTCAAAAACGCGACTTTGGCCACGTTTCCGCAGCTTGGATATGGTCAAATGGCCACATCCAGGGAGCGACTGATTCTCATTTGATTTCATCCCCTTTTGTCCAACTAAATTTCTTGTTTGATCTCTGATTTTGATCTAATCTGCGGTGATCCTCAAGCTAACAGATTCGTATTCATATAAATCTGAATTAACTGGTTTTATTTGATGTGACCCTCCCTGATATGCATTGATCTTTAGCTAGAATCGCCTCTATCCTCCTGAATATTTATCTCCATCTTTAATTAAGATTTAAATTTAATTAAATCAGAATTAAAGTGGGCTTTTGGGCTCATTTCTTATCCATCTCCATTAGTAATGAGCCTGCATTTTATTAAACAAAAATAAGACTAAATACATAATTTATTAGACAATAAATATGAGAATGTGATATTATATATGCAATATAGGTGACCGATCACACCCCCATACTTATCTTTTGCTCGTACTCGAGCAAAAAAGAAAAAGAAAAACAAAACTGACCTAATATTAACTAACTTTCGTAGCAATCACGGTTTCACTTAGCACGTGCAAAATCCGTAAACCTCTAGATTATTCCTAGAGGACGAGTTTTGTCTCGTGAGGATTTTCAGTGAATTACACCCATAAAATCCATAAAGAAAGAGAAACAAAGAGTTAGTATTTTTGAAAAGTTTTTGGAAAAGAAAAAATCTTTGAAATATTATTGCAAGAGTTTCAAGTAATCTGTAAGTTATAGGAAAACATAATTTTTTCTTCGTAAACTTAGTCTCTATTCATAAAAGGTAAGAGGTTAAACTTGTATTTCTCATCTAGTCTATTACTTTACCCTAAATTATATGCACCTTTGTAACCGTAAAATTCTGACTCGGGGTTCTTTACCTCTAACTCTTATGCCTTATTTTCATTGTTTTTAATATTTTTATGGTATTATTACTTAGTTCTATTAGGCTTTCTAATCTGCCCATATAACGAGCTTTTAGTCGGTGACACCCAAACCGGACGATCTTAGGGCAATGGGTGACAAAACACCCCAAGGATTTAAGAACTCAAGCAAATAAGGTCACAAAATAAAAGATTTTATTTATAAGATGGACTGCTTTAGGCATGAATACCTATGCTTTATAAGGCACAAATACCCAGCTTAATCAGAGAATTTTTGATATATATAATTATATATATATTAATACGGCATAAGAATCTTTGTTTTTGAAGGTGTGTAAGTGTTATAAAGTTGCATATTTCATCAAAGTAAAGATCAATACTAAATTACTTTGCCAAGTTTTTTTTCCTAACCCTAGAAACCAAACAAATAATCTTATTTTGACTAAGTATAAGAAATCCTAATTATGATTTTCCTATTCCTTAAAATTGACTTAATTTCTTACAAAAATATGTCAAAATATTATTCCTTTTTTCAAAAGTTTTTAAAGGCAAAGAAAATGTTAATTTTTTTAAATAAAAAGAAAACCTATGTTATGTTAGAACTCTCCCCCACACCTATCTCATGTATTATCCTCAATGAATGATAAATACATGAAAAAGAAGAAAGGGAAGAAAAATATTACCTTACGGTGGTGGTTCTGGTGGTGGACGGATTGGGCCAAGTGTTGCTACCCATCAAGATAATGTGGTGGTTCACGGAACTCACCTTTATTGGCCTCTTTTCTATTTACATATTTACAGCCCCGAATATGAATAGGATCATGAAAGATCCTATCATGAAACTTATTCCCTTTACATGAACAGTTTTGAAAAATCATCACGGAATCATCATGGTCTATACCTGTGTCCAACAAAAGAATTTGACTGGAAGGAATGGTTGACTTGGGCTCAAGAGTGATAGGTTTTGTAACCAATACTAACACAAAAAAATTAATTTTAGGTTCAAGAGTCAGTTTTGATTCAAGAGTGAGTTCAAATCAAGTAAGTGAAATTCACATTCTTTTCCCATCAATAGAATGTGACTATACAAAATTGGTGATTCAATTTCTAAATCTATGAGTACGAGAATAAATGTTAGCTCCGGAAATTGGTCCAAATTGGGTGAGAATATCAGAATCAACATAAATTCAAAGATTAAAACTGAATCACTAGGTTAGGGATCTGGGTCACATTCATATTCAAGTTCAATCTCATTAAATGGAAAACTTGCCAATTTTTCCAAGGTTTGGAATTGGTCAAGTTCAAATTTGTGTGATGAAATTGAGTCTTGGTCAAAGTCTCCAATACACCAAGATTCTTTATTCTTATCAATATGGCTAGGGCAATCGGGAATGGTCGAACATGTTTTAGTTAGAGTTTCCCCCTTCCTATCTTTTACTATGTTGATATATTGACTCATTTGTGTTTCTAACCTATCGATAGATTAGAAAAAATTATTTTCAGACTGAATCAGGTTTTCCATACTCCTATTTGAGTCCATGGTTCTTCTTCTTGTGGTGGGACTTAGAACATGTAGTAAGGATCTTAGATTTGGGAGTCTTGTGAAAATTATGAGTCCTTCATTTTCAGCTTTCGTTCTTGGGACTCAATCATGGCTTCTATACTTTTTATAGCCTCAGATTTTTTTCTATTGGTTGATCATGATTAGGAAAATTATAGGCTGAATGTTGGAATGGTGATTGACAATATGACTCGAGGGAGTTGTATCCCCATTGACTCTGTGAAGAGTAGTGATGATTATTCCGGTCTTGTTCATGGTATTGAGACTGGGGCATGTATTAATTCGGATAAGACCAATCTGGCACACTAGGTTGGTTAAAGTTATGATATGTCGGGTTGGTAATATCTGAGTCAAAAGATGTCGGGGGTGTAATATAGATTATCATTAAAATTGAAAAAATTACTGTTATAAGCCATATCATAGAAGAATGTTAAAAACAAACAAATACAGAGAAAAATCTAGCTTAAGTTAGAGTAGATCACTCCTAACTGGTTACTATCCAGGGGTATATTTCAGAATCTGACCACAAGTTAATCGGCTAGGTAGGGGTAAGATCAGTGGGAGGTACCCATGCCTAAGCAACGGGCCTAATTTTGTCAAACCACTGTTCTTCGAGGTTTCGCCTCATCAATCCCTAACATTTGACACCGATTTGACAAGAGTCAAATTCTAATCAACTTCCCCCTTAGGTCAGTCTCCTATTTAGTCTGAGATGTTCCTAAGGCCAACGTCTACTCAGTTTAAGATAGGCTTGAGTTAGTGAGTGAGGAGATTATTTGTGGGCTAAGCGAGGGTAATGACTTTCCCACCTTATCTTGTTTATACGACAAGTCCTTAAATCAATTTAATGCAATGCGTACATAAAAAGCAACACTTAAGCAATGTAAACAATTCAAAAGTGTTCATATACTATATGCTATGCACATGTACCTTTACTCCAGCACTCTTCAACAGTAATAGAAAATGTAAACGAATTAGACACGTGCCTAAATACAAAGTCTAAACCGTTTTTAGCATTTAACAAACATCAATTTACTGTTGAGGTTAAAAAGTATGTACAATGAGTTAAACTGGAAAATAAATAGCTGTAGAAATTTAGCTTTGTAATTCAACCAACTTGTAAAAAATACAGGTTAATAATTCACTCAGATTGCCGTGTGAATGCAGCAAATTTTAGGGCTTCTGGGCTTTACTTTCTTGAGTAGAGTCCAGAGCCACTTATATGTCTAATTCAGCAAAAATTTTCTTGATGTCTATCACTGCACACAAAGAACAAAGAATAAAGTTAACCAAAAATATAAATTTGAAAAGAGAATTACTTACCATCCTTTCCCGGCAACTGCGCCAAAATTTGATTGAGTTGGAACCTGCACACAGATAACGATAATTTATAAATTAAGATTGAAATATACAAGGTACTCAATACTACAGCTATAGCAAGTTGCTATGTGAGTTGTGATTTACAAGGAGGGACTAGCGATAAAAGCGCTTTTGAGTTTACTTGATAATTGTTAAAGTTCTTCTCTTGTTCTTTAAAAGGAAAAGAAAATAAAACTATGTTAATTTGTGATGGTGATAGATAGAAAGAGATGATGATTTTGGAAATAAAAAACTAAGTAAAAGAAAGAAATAAAATGAGTGAATAAAAGAGTTGTGAGATGGTGGTGATCTAACTAAAGAATTAAAAGAAAGAAAGAAAAACTAAAAGAACTTACCTATCACTTCCTGTTGATGACTTACCACATTTACCTTGCTTTGGAGGGATCAACACATAATCCATAAGATCAAGCTCAGTACCCATTCACATTACATCATCAAGAGGAATAAGAATGAAATGATACAGAATCTTGAGGAGGAGGAGATCATCATCATGAAATATCGGTAGCAAACACACAACAAGGGTGTACCGATGCTACTAGATCGCTTGGAAACTCATCACAAACTGAAAGAGAAAAAGTAGAAAAGAGAAGAAAAATATAAAAACAAGAAAAACATAAACACGTTACCTTTTTATTGCTTGCAAAAACATGGAAGAAAGGAGGAGGTTACATCGGTGTCACTCTCAACATAAATCTCTCTCTCTTACTTATATGAATCTCAATCTAACTATGCTTATAAAGAAATAAAAGTTATATGAAAAGAAAAATAAAGACCTACACTAATCTAGAATGAAGACTAGCCTAATAATCTTTCTCCGCCTAATGCTCCCTTTTTTCGCTAAACAATGCAGTATTTATAGGTGAAATGCAGAGGTAATGGTGAGAGAAGATAGGGGAGCAAAAAGCTCTCTGTATCCTAACCAAATGGCCGTGGAAATGTTGCTTTGGCCGGGTTTTCACGGTTTTGATATGGCCAAAATGGCCACATCCAAGGAGCGAGTAATTCTCGTTTGATTTCATCCCCTTTTATCCAACTGGATTTCCTATTTGATCTCTGATTTTGATCTGATCTTTGGTTATCTCAAGCTAACCAATTTGGATTCATAAAAATCTGAATTAACTGGTTTTATTTGATGTGATGCTCCCTGATTTGCATTGATCTTCAGCTGGAATCACTTCTATCCTCTTGAATATTTATCTCTATCTTTAATTAATATTTAAATTTAATTAAATCAGAATTAAAGTAGGCTTTGGGCTTATTTCTTTTCCATCTCCATTAGTAATGGGATAGCATTTTATTAAACAAAAATAAGACTAAATACATGATTTATAAGATAAATAATATGAGAATGTGGTATTATATATGCAACATAGGTGACCAATCAAGATCCTTGGCCTTCATGAGTCTTGTGCATTAAGAATAGTCATGTGGTATTCTAATGAAAGTTTTTCACCCTTCACTTTGCGTTACACAGCAAAAACTTGAACATCACCCTATCAAGATCCTTTTTAAGGTGAGAAACAAGTACACTATTGGTATCAGCAAAGATGAACAGGCATTCAAGTTTTGTCATAGGCCTCATTTCTTATTTCTTCAAGCTCGAAAATCTGTAACTTTCTTAAGTCATTGGCCTTCTTAAGGTTAAAATTAAGTTGTCTGATAGTCACAGAGCATGGTACTGAAGCTCCACGGGCGGGTGGCAAGGTTTTTCAAATACCACTCGATATGGAGACATTCCTAGGATAGTTTTGTAGGCGGTCCGATAAGCCCATAATACATCAATAAGCTTAATTGATCAGTCCTTCCTATTCTGTCCTACGATTTTCTCCATGATGAGTTTAATTTATCTATTTGTCACCTCCACTTATCCGTTTATCTGAGGATGGTAGGCCGTGGATAATTTGTGAGAAATGGAGTACTTCCGCATTAGGGCTTCAAATGTTCGATTGCAGAAATGACTCCCGTTGTCGCTTATGATCGCATGGAGGGCTCCGAAGCGTGAAATGATTATTTCTCTCAAAAACTTGATGACAAATCGATTGTCATTCAACCTCATTGGCACAGCTTTTACCCACTTTGAAACGTAATCAACGGCTACCAAAATGAATTGGTTGCCGAAGAAAATCAGAAAAGGTCCCATAAAAGTCGATGCTCCATACGTCAAAAATTTCTACTTCTAGGATTGGGGTAAGGGGCATCATATTCTTCCATGTGATTCAACCCGTCATTTGATATCTTGCATAGAGTTTGCAAAAATTGTAGGAGTCCTTAAAAAGAGTGGCCAGTAGAGCCCACTCTGCAAAACTTTCTCAGCAGCCTTACGTGGACCAAAGTGTCCACCACATACAAACTCATAACAAAATGTCAACACACTATGATGTTCATCCTCAGGAAGACACCTTCTAATGATCTAGTCAGGACAATATTTGAATAGATACGTTCATCCTAGAAGAAAAACCGTATTTGCGTGAAAAAGCGGTATTTGTCCTGTTTTGACAAATTAGAAGGTGTTCACCTGGTTGTAAGATAATTTGCAATGTCAACATACTAGGGCTCTTTACACATCACAAAGATGTGTTCGTCAGGGAAGTTTTCATTGATCGGGGTGATTTCACTGGTGCCTTTGGAATTTTAGACAAGCAATCTACCACCACATTTTCAACGCCCTTTTTGTCTTTGATTTCTAGATCGAACTCTTGCAAAAGAAGGTCCAACGAATGAGTCTAGCCTTTGCGTCCATCTTTTGCATGAATATCATAGGATGGAATGATCGGTGAACACTATTGCTTTATACCTGAGTAGGTGTTGTCGGAATTTCTCTAATGCAAACACCACTGGTAAAAATTCCTTTTCAGTTGTTGTGTAATTAAGTTGGGCATCATTAAGCATCCTACTTGCATAGTAAATCATGTGTAGCCTGTTATCAACGCGCTGTTCTAGGATAGCGCCTATGGCATAATCAGAGGCATGACACTTGACTTCAAAGGGTCTAATTCAATCTGGTGCCCAAATTATTGGTGCAGAGACAAGTTTTTGTTTCAACTCCTCCCAAGCATTTAGACATTCATCATCAAAATAAAAGGGCACATTTTTCCCTAAAAATTAGTTAAGGGTTTAGAAATTTTGTTAAATTCTTTAATAAACCTTCTGGAAAAGCCAGCGTGTTCTATGAAAGATCTGTTGTCTTTTAGGCATTAAGGTTCGGGGAATTTTGCTATCACTTTCACTATAGACTTGTCAACCTTAATTCCTCTACTTGAAATCTCATGCTCAAAGATAATTTCGTGTTTGACCATGAAATGACACTTTTCTCAGTTAAGTGTCAAATTTTTTTCTATGCATCTTTGTAAGACCAACATGAGTTGATGCAGGCATTGGTCAAAAGAATCTCCATATATTGAAAAATCATTCATAAAAATCTCCAGAAATCTTTATACTATGCCGAGAGAAAAAACTAAGCATGCAATGTTGGAACGTTGCAGGAGCGTTGCATAACCCAAACGGCATTCGTCGGTATGCAAACGTTCTAAATGGACAAGTAAAAGTTGTCTTTTCTTGATCCTCAGGAGCAATTGGAATTTGATTGTATCTTGAATATCCATCCAGAAAATAATAATATTCGTGTCCTGCTAATCTCTCGAGCACCTGATCTATGAAAGAAAGAAGCAAGTGGTCTTTACATATGGCAGCGTTCAGCTTACGATAATCAATACAAACTCATATCTTCATTCGAAGACGAGGATGTACTAATTCTTTCTTTTCATTCTATACCACGGTAAAGCCAGCTTTCATGGGCACAACATGGACTGGACTCACCCATTGGCTATAAGATATGGGATAAATTATCCCATTCTCTAGCAGTTTCAGGATTTCAACACGGACAACCTCTTGCATAATGGGGTTTAGTCGACGTTGTGGATCATGTTTGGGCTTGACCTTTGCTATCAGATGAATTTTATGTTGCAAAATGGATGGACTGATCCCCTTGATGTCGGCCATGATCCAGCCAGTGGCCTCTCTATTTTTTCTTTATACAGTAAGAAGATCCTCTTCTTGTTTTTATGTCAGATGGGAAGCTATGATTGCAGGGAAAGCTTTCTTTTCACCCAAGTACTGGTACTTGAGATGACTAGGAAGAATTTTCAGTTTTAAAGAAGGGGTATGATCTATCAAAGGTTGTTCTTCTTGTTTTTCCGTCAGATGGGAAGCTATATTTACATGGAAAGCTTCCTTTTCACCCAAGTACTGGTACTTGAGATGACTAGGAAGAACTTTCAGTTCTGAAGAAGGGGTATGATCTATTAAAGGTTGTTCTTCTTGCAAGGGAATGTTTGGGGTTGCATTTGTTGCCCACTCTACTATTGAGTTTACAATCTAGTCAAAGTTGAAGTTATCTGACTCCAAATCAAATTCACGGTCAGACTCATACTCTAACTCCTCCTCATGTTCATCTGTGAGTCCTTCAATCAAGTTCACCTCAAATGATTGGTCATTCAAGTTCTGAGGTTGTTTTCCCAAGTGGAAAACATTCACCTGCTTTGTCATGTCACTGAAAGTCAAGCGCATAGACCCGTTCTTACAGTTTATGATTATGTTGCAGTTGCTAGTAAAGGTCATCCTAGAATGACTGGGTCTGAGCTTTTGGGTTTTGTACGGGTTGTGTCTCCAGAATGATGAAATCGACGGGGTAGATGAACTCCTCGACCCGTATAAGGACACCTGTAATTTTTTCCTTGAGGAATTTTATAGAACGATCAGCTAATTGTATAGTAACCTGGGTTGGACGAAGGTCGCCCAGCCTGAGTTGCTGATACATGAAAAAGGGAAGCAATTTGATACTTGCTCCTAGATCAAGCAGTGCCTGGTTTATGGTCGTCTGTCCTAAGATGCACAAAATTATTAGACTCCTGGGGTCTTTGTATTTTACAGGGATGGGCCCGGTTAACAACTCATTGATATTGATTGTGAGAAAGACCTTTTTGGGAATATTTATTTTTCTTTTCTCGGTGCACATGTCTTTAGAAACTTGGCATATGTTGGGACTTACTGAATGGCATCAAAAAGTAGCACGTTTATTTGAACTTGATTAAACATCTCTCTAATCTTTTCCATTTGAGCATTGGTCTTGTTGTTTGCTAGCTTATCAGGAAATGTCACAATAGGCTTGTGAGTTTGCTCAGTTGTTTCATCCTTTTCGTTGGAATTGAAAGTGGATAGTTGTGAACTTGATTATGAAGATGGATCATTTGAAACTTGTGTAATTCCAGGAGGATTAGACACTAGATTTTTGAAAATTGGGGGATTAGAAACCTTGTTATCAACTTGTGTTCCTGATCTTAGGATATGAACAGCGTTACATTATTTTGGGATTATCTCCTCAGCTTCATTAATAGGGAGGGGCTCTTAGGATTAGGCAATAGTTGACTAAGCAATGTTCCTTTTTATTTTTCATTAAGTTAGTTAGCTAATTGATGTATTTGAACCTCTAGCCTATTAATAGCTTGATTATAATTGTTCAACATTGAGGCTTGAGTTTTGGATAAGCTTTCTATCATTTTTCCAAATCTGTCATTTTTCTATCTGGATGAATTTGTTGCTGATGTTGGTAAGCGGGCAGAAAATTGTGTTGGTAAGTTGGTTGAAAATTGTGTTGATTTTGATGAAAATTGGGTCGATAAGTTTACGCAGCATATTGATGTGAAAATTGTTATCTTGGCTACTCAGGACCAGAGTGACTCCAAGAAAAATTGGGATGATTCCTCCATCTTGGATTGTATGTCTTGAAGTAAGAATTGTAATCGGGTCTGGTATAGACTGCATTCTTACTGTCAGGGAACATCTGTTAAACCTGGTATACTGGACACTCCTCGATTATGTGGGTCAAGGCATGGCAATAGGTGCAACCCAGACTTGGCATTTGGGGTGGGTTGACCTTGTTTACTGAGTTTGCCTCTCTAGCCTTAAGTAGTTCTAATCTCCTCATCAGTTGTGTGATTTTAGCCTTGGCAGTTATAGAGGACTCAATGGAGTGCATACCGGTTCTGGTGTGGGGTTAGTCTTTTCAGGCCAAGGCTCCCATTGAATGGTTTTCTTAGTTAAGGCTTATATAAGTCCAAACCCTGGTCCTAATCTTTCTTTAAAAATTCTCCTTGACACATAATCTCAAGAAGCGTCTTGGTCTGGTAATCTAACCCGTCATAGAGAATTTGGCACGCCGTCACTTCTCTATTTCATGGTGAGGACATTGGGCTAACAGATCCTTAAACTTTTCAAAATACTCTCAGAACGGTTTATTGGTTTCCTATCTATACTATATAATATTCTTCCTGATGAGGGTAGTATTATAGATAGGGTAGAATTTCTTAAAGAACACATTAACAAAGTCATCTCATGATGAAATAGAACTAACATGCAAGTTATATAGCCACTTCTTGGCCATGTCTTTAAATGCAAAGGTTATAAACCTTAGTCTAACAACATCTTCCCCTAGTTGAGGAATTCTCATCATCAAGCATACTTCTTCAAACTCCCGAATGAAGAAGTATGCATCCTCAGATTCTAAGCCATGGAACCTTGGGAGGATGTTTATGAATTGGGGCTTCAGCTCAAAGTTGTTTCCATTAGCTTCGGGTAATAGAAAATAGGAGGGAAGTAAAGTATGAATCAGGTAAAACATGTCCTAGAGTGTAACGTGATTGGCCATCATTGGATCTATCTGAGGAGGTGGTGTAGGTGCAAGTGGAGTATTCTTAACTAGTCTTGATGTAACTGGATCCCTGGACCACTCTTGCATGCACAACACAAATAACGTTCACATAACAAATAAACAAAAAAAGCAAATAACAAACAAGAAGAAAGACAATCACCAAGCCTATTTAGGATACTTGGACCTAGACGACTCATAACTGGGCGATTCTTCGGGGAAGGTTGTTGTTTTAATCATACCACCAGTTAATCAGTCAGGTAGAGGTAAATACAGTGAAAGATATCCATGCGTAAGCAACGGGCCTTAATTATGCTAAATCAGGGTATCTTCGAGACTTAACCTCTTAATCCCCAGCCTTAGACACTGATTTGACTGAACTATAATTAAAAACAAGTTTCAACCACGGTTAATCTTCTATTGAGTCTGGATGTCCTTAGGGGCCAATGTCTATCAATTTTAGATAAGTTTGGAATTGTGAGTGCTTGGAATATTATTTTTGGGTTAAGGAAGGGTGATGAAATCTCCATCTTATCTTATTTATTTGGATGATGCTCTTAGAATCAATTTGTATAAGTGTACAGAATATATCAAAGAAGATTCACTCAAAGCGATTAAGTCAACAAAGAGATGTGTTATGCTTACGTACCTGTTGGCCCAAAGGCCTTCCACTCTAGTTTTGATGATGACTCACTCATGTAGTTATGTTTACTAATAATCTTGTGTTTCTAAGTTTCAGATCATTAGCAGGTTATTAGTGTTGGTGATTAGCTTCAGCAAGATGTTTGGAAGCTTATCATGGTGATTCCGGTGCCAAAGCTTAAAGATCATACCTTTGCACTCGGTGGATCGCGTTTGGGAGCTAGTCTACTTGAAGATGAAGATCGTCAAGAAGACTTAGGTATCCATAGGTTTAGTTTTGAGTTTTAGATCCATTTGTTAAAGCTTAGTTTAGTTGATATGCTCAAGTGCACAAAATACACATGGTTTGGTTTTTGATATTGATTTCATGAATAGTTTGATCAAAACAAGTTTTCATGATTAATATGTATAGTAGATGTTTTCTAGTTATACATACATGCTTAACTTATAGACAAACTTATTTTGACATTCCTATTCATGTTTTGAAAAAATCTAGTTTGATAAAAATACAAGTTTTATTTTTGATAAAATTGGCAAGACACAAAAATGAATTGATATGTTTGATATATGTCTTGAAATTTTTATCACAAGTTTAGTTATCAAGTAAAATGATAAAACATATTTTTGTGTGGAATTTTTACAAGTGTTAAAATATTTTTTACAAAATTTTCTATCTCAAAATCTGCCCAGAAAAACAGTTTTCCAGGCAGACCGGTCGACCGGCAGTCGACCGGCTGCTCTGCCGGGACATGCACAGGCTGTGCATGTCCGTCGGTCGACCGGGACACGGACCCAGTCGACCGATATAGAGAGTCTGCTCTCTGTATCTTGTCGGTCGACTGGGTCGGTCGACCGATAGAAGGAAACTGTGTTTCCTTCTGTTGGTCGGTCGACTGGCAGTCGACCGAATCTCCCAACGGTCATAATTTCGACCGTTGGCGGTCGACCGGGCCGGTCGACCGGTGGCTGTCAAAAATGCCACATCAGCCTAACGGCTAGTTTTCTGTTTGGCCTATATAAACCCCATTCATTTGGGATTTTGGCTAAGGTTTTCATAAGGGAAAAATTGCAGTTTCTGAAGTGTTTTTAAAGAGTTTTCAAAATAGTTTTTGTGCTTTAAACTTCTAATCTTTATTATTTTGGGTTTTTGGAAAAATCAAAGAAATAGGAATTTGGGATATTTGTATTGGTTTTCATTCTCCATCTTTTACAAGAATTTCCCAAGTGTTTTCTTTGTTGCTTGTTTTCCAAAAACACATAGTTTCCACACTTGAGCTATCTTCTATCCTAAACTATTAGGATTTTTGTTTTTGTGGAAAGAAAAGAGAAAAGAAAAGAAAAAGAAAGAGAAGTGTTTGAGGTTGTTGTTGTAAACCTCTTTATTGTAAAACACCCTTGTTATTTGTGAATCCCTCTTAGGTAGAGGTGATCGGGTGATTGAGTTTGTTGTGAGCCTCTTCGGTAGAGGTTGTGGGTTTGTTGTATTTCGGCTACGGGCCGTATACCTCTTCGGTAGAGGTGTGGATTGTGGTTGTATAGCCTCGGTGGCTTTGTAAGGTTGAGAGAGGAGTTTGGTACTCTTATAGTGGATTGGGAAATCCTACACGGTGGTGTAGGCGGGGATGTAGAGCTAGGGGCTCGAACCTCGAAACACATCTTGGTCTTTGCGTTTGATCCAATTTCTCTCAACTCTACTCTTTTTACATTTGTGCAAGCATCATCCATTCATATCATCATATATACTTGCTTTTGTTTTGAGCATTGTTTCATATTGCCTTGCATATATTTCTATTGCAATTCATCTATACTTGCTTGGCTTAATTGTGTGCATTGTATTGCTCTATCCTTGATTGCTTGGATTGCTTGTGTGTGTGTGCCTAACTTATACTCATCCAACAAGAGCTTCACATAGCACCTCAACCCATTTTAAGGGGAATCAAGAGGAGTTAGTTCAGAGCCTCGCAAGGGGAATTCGGCTACACTTGTTGAATTGTATTAGTTTGTCCAACACTTGCATTAGCTTCCGCTTTTAGAGCATTAGAGTTTGCATTTAGCCTTAGATTAGCATTTACACCTATTCACCCCCCTCTAGGTGTACTTTCAATTGGTATCAGAGCTAGTGCTCCTGATATTAGGCTTAACATCCTAGGAGTGATCCATTTGCTTGCTAATCTACATTTGCATTTGTTCATTTGCACACATATAGTTTACCATGGACTTCATGACCCCACCCATGTATGATGCTTCCAACATTCTTGTTTGGAAGACTAGGATGTCCATTTACCTACAAACCCTAGGTTTACATGTTTATCTTGCGGCTACCAAGAAATGCTATCTTGATAACCTCATTCATATAAGGGCCAATGCACAAGCCCTAGAGGCTATTAGAAACACATTGCCTAAAGATTATCTTTTACATGTTTCTAATATTGATTCCGCTTTTGTAGTATGGAATTTATTGACAACCACAACCGCTACCTCCGGGCTTCAAGAACAAATCCAAAAGGAAGAGGAATCTAGTGGAGAATCCGATTCCCAATGCTTCATGGTCCAAGGGAATGACTCCCTTGAGGTACAATCGGAAACTCTATTAGATTGTGATGATAGTGCTAGTTCTTCTAATAATTATATTGATCCCCATGCTTTGAATGAAGAACTTTCATTAGTTTGTGAAAAATTAATTGAGAAGTATAACATTTTGAAAAAGAAAAGTCTAGGCATTAATAATGAAAACAAAAATTTGATTGCTAGACTTGATATTGTTTTGCAAGAGAAAGAGGAGATTGCTAATGAGAAGGATTCATTAAAATCTCAACTTGACCTTGCACTTAAAGAAAATGAACTTTTGAAAAATAAAAATGATTGCCATGTTCTTTTGAAGAAAAATGAAAATTTGACTTCAAAAGTAGATTTTATTTTAAAAGAGAATGTTGCTTTGAAAAATAAAATCATTTCCATTTCAAATGATTTAAATATTTGCTTAGATAAAAATATTGTTTTGCAACATAAGATGGATGCACATGTTTGCCATGCTAGTGTAGCCTCATCATCTAGACTACCTAATGCATGTACCTCTTCTTCTAGGATTAACAATGATATATCCATGCTTAAGAAGAAGGTAGATTGTTTGGGCTCCACTATGAGCCAATGTGCTATGAATCATACACGGTTGGAAACTTTGCTTCGAAAGAAACAAGTTCCATCCTTCATGCATGCACACCCTCCACGGCATACACATGCTCCTCACGGACACCATCCTAACACTATGTATGCTCATGTGTACACTTGTACACATTGTGGTCGAAAAGGCCATCTTGCTAAATTTTGCTATGATAGATTAAATACTCCAAATTTAGCAAAGAAATATGTTTGGGTTAGAGAAGGGACTAACCCCATGGACCCAAAAGACAATGGGTACCAAAGACCACCCCTCCAATTTTTGATGTAGGTGAGGGCTCTCACATGACGTGAGAGTGTTGGCACCTTGGAGTGGATGCGTTCCGTACTTAAAGGAAATCAATTGGATGCATCACTTTCAAGGGATGATTTGGTGGAAAGGACCACCATGTTTAGGAGACAAGGAAGGTTGCCTTCTAGGCTTTTGGTAACAATTCCTAACTCCCTATTTATGATTATAACATGTTTTAATTGTTCATTGATTACATGTTCATATCATTTGTGTTATAGCATGTCATTGTTTAATGTTCGCTATGTTATATCATGTTCATTTGATTAGTGATATACATGCTTAGTTGTTTAGAGACACCCATGCTCAATATAGATTTATATTTGTGTGATCTCATTTTTGATCTAATATGTATATCCTAGATCTTATGCATATGCATATACATATTGATCATTTGAACGTTTGATTCATGTTTTAGATGTATCATGATGTTTATATGTGTTTTGTGCTTCTTGTGGTATATACATGTTTAAATGTAGATCTTATCAAAACTTGCATGTATACATGTACACTTAGTGAGAACAAATTGACTTATATATGTTTTGCTCTTCATGCTCATTTGTACCCACTATGTGCACAAGTATAGGCTAGTTTTGATAATTTCTTAGTTTATACTTGTCATACCTATTTTTATGATTCTACTTCATGTATATGTATTTTAAATTCGAACCTAATAAATATACATGTATACCCATGAGTCTTTTGCCTTCAATGCAAATATTTTAATAGACTCGTTTATAGTTGGGATATGTATGTATATCGTTAGATTTGGATGGATCATACATATACCTAGAAGTTGGTTCACAAAATAAAAGAATTTTGATGAATTTACGTGTTTTGTTTTAGCAAAATGATATTCGTGTTTGTATTGTACTTAATGATTTGATTACATGTTTAGATGTTAGTTCTCATTAAGACTAGGATTTATGCTTGCACATAGAATGGGCTACAAACAAATCTATATATGTTTTGGATTGAATGCTTGGTTGTTCCCATTAGATGTGTGAATATAGTCTAGTTTTGATGATTCGTACATTTTTAAACTTGTATTCAATTTTTGTATTTATCTTATGATTATGAGTTTTTACTTCATGTATATGTTTAACTTGCCAAACATTAAGATATACATGTATACCCCTTGAGTCATTTGCCCCTCATGCAAATATCTATTATGGACTCAATTGTGTTTAGGGATATGTATGTATACTTATTGTTTGACAAATCATACATATACCTTGAAATGAATTTGATTTTAAATGAAAATTGAGATTTTCATGTTTTTCATGTGTTTATATTTGACTTCATGTATATGTCTACCTAGTTCAAACTAATCTTATACATATACATCCTTTTGAGCCACGTGCCTTCATGCATATATACTTGTGGACTCGTTTGTATTTTGGATATGTATGTATACTTTAGCTTGTATTAGACATACATATATCTAGAAGATTAAATATTTGATGATTTCTTGTTTTAAGGAATACTTGAACTTAATTGAACAATTTTTCATGATTGTGATCTCCACACTTTACTTGTACACTCACACCTATTAATTGGTCATGCTTTGTTTTCATGAGACCTTTTCATACTTAATTGAATAGAGTGTTGATTATCATGTGGATTTCATTTTTATGAAAAATGACTTGTATTTATTCCTTGCTTGAAGGATTTCGTACTAGTTAACAAAACCTTTCATTTAACTTGTTCGTATTCCTTATTGTGATAATATGAGATACACTTGACCTTATTCTTTAAATTGGTATCTTTGAACATATTTCCATTGGTATCAATTTTTGATCCTTCTTGTATACTCATATATGTTTTATGTATGTATGTATGCTTTCTATCCTATGGTATCAATTTCAATTGGTATCTATTACTTTCATACATATACATCTTAATGCTAAGCTTGAAAATTTCTAATGATTGATTGTTTCAATTTGTATCTTAAAATAAGCTTATGCATATGTTTAGTTGGTATTTCATAAAGGGGGAGAAAATTTGATGTTGTCTTTCAATTGGTATTTGATTCCCACTCCCTTGCTTTATGTTAAAATTACTTTCAATTACTTTCAAATTGGTATCATATGGTTAAAAGAACATATTTCTCTTAAAGATATCAAGATGTTTATATTGAGTATTGTTAATTGGTATCTCAAGATTTTGTTTAAGAAAAATAGATATACTTTTGATTTACATTGCCTATATGTATATAAATTCATGTTGAGTGTATTGTGTATTGAAAAGCTTAACATCTTTTCTTTATATGGTACACGTGTGTAGGGGGAGCTTCACATCTCCTCTTATTCATTACATAATGTGTGTTATGTGAATTAGGGCTTCACATTCCTCCTTCATGTAATGCATATGTGTAGGGAAGCTAACTTAGCGTCTTCCTCTTCATGAATATATATAGCATATAACATTTATTCATCTTTGTTTATTTCATTTGGTATCAATATGCACCTTATTGTCATATCTTGAATTGGTATCATATTTGTTTGGATTACCCCTTCTTGATCTTTTTGTTTTTGACAAAAAGGGGAGAAAATTTGTTTTATATTTTTTTTTACCCTTTATTGGTTCCTTGATTAGGACAAAAAGGGGAGAAGATTTTTGTAGCTTATATGCATGTCTTTGTATGCATGTATTTGCTTAAGAATTACAAAAAAAAAATGTTTGATTTTGCTATTTACCCTTTTGTTGATGATTGACAAAAAGGGGGAGAAGTATTTTGGAGAAGAATTTGGTTTTTATATATGCATGATTTTTGTTATATGCATGTATTTGTTTTAGTAAGAAAATGTTGTTTATATTATTGTTGTTTATGTTATTGGTATCTAGAGCTTAGAGTTTGTTTTACTTCTTTGGTATCTAGAGCTATAACATGTTTAATATTGTTCATGCATTGTCATTCATTGCATATTCATTGGTTATTTTGTTTATGCATGAGTTAAGGGGGAGCTTCCTTGAAGCTTAACTTTAATCCATGCATATATAACTCCATGAGTTTTGTCATCATCAAAAAGGGGGAGATTGTTGGCCCAAAGGCCTTCCACTCTAGTTTTGATGATGACTCACTCATGTAGTTATGTTTACTAATAATCTTGTGTTCTAAGTTTCAGATCATTAGCAGGTTATTAGTGTTGGTGATTAGCTTCAGCAAGATGTTTGGAAGCTTATCATGGTGATTCCGGTGCCAAAGCTTAAAGATCATACCTTTGCACTCGGTGGATCGCGTTTGGGAGCTAGTCTACTTGAAGATGAAGATCGTCAAGAAGACTTAGGTATCCATAGGTTTAGTTTTGAGTTTTAGATCCATTTGTTAAAGCTTAGTTTAGTTGATATGCTCAAGTGCACAAAATACACATGGTTTGGTTTTTGATATTGATTTCATGAATAGTTTGATCAAAACAAGTTTTCATGATTAATATGTATAGTAGATGTTTTCTAGTTATACATACATGCTTAACTTATAGACAAACTTATTTTGACATTCCTATTCATGTTTTGGAAAAATCTAGTTTGATAAAAATACAAGTTTTATTTTTGATAAAATTGGCAAGACACAAAAATGAATTGATATGTTTGATATATGTCTTGAAATTTTTATCACAAGTTTAGTTATCAAGTAAAATGATAAAACATATTTTTTGTGTGGAATTTTTACAAGTGTTAAAATATTTTTTACAAAATTTTCTATCTCAAAATCTGCCCAGAAAAACAGTTTTCCAGGCAGACCGGTCGACCGGCAGTCGACCGGCTGCTCTGCCGGGACATGCACAGGCTGTGCATGTCCGTCGGTCGACCGGGACACGGACCCAGTCGACCGATATAGAGAGTCTGCTCTCTGTATCTTGTCGGTCGACTGGGTCGGTCGACCGATAGAAGGAAACTGTGTTTCCTTCTGTTGGTCGGTCGACTGGCAGTCGACTGAATCTCCCAACGGTCATAATTTCGACCGTTGGCGGTCGACCGGGCCGGTCGACGGTGGCTGTCAAAAATGCCACATCAGCCTAACGGCTAGTTTTCTGTTTTGGCCTATATAAACCCCATTCATTTGGGATTTTGGCTAAGGTTTTCATAAGGGAAAAATTGCAGTTTCTGAAGTGTTTTTAAAGAGTTTTCAAAATAGTTTTTGTGCTTTAAACTTCTAATCTTTATTATTTTGGGTTTTTGGAAAAATCAAAGAAATAGGAATTTGGGATATTTGTATTGGTTTTCATTCTCCATCTTTTACAAGAATTTCCCAAGTGTTTTCTTTGTTGCTTGTTTTCCAAAAACACATAGTTTCCACACTTGAGCTATCTTCTATCCTAAACTATTAGGATTTTTGTTTTTGTGGAAAAGAAAAGAGAAAAGAAAAGAAAAAGAAAGAGAAGTGTTTGAGGTTGTTGTTGTAAACCTCTTTATTGTAAAACACCCTTGTTATTTGTGAATCCCTCTTAGGTAGAGGTGATCGGGTGATTGAGTTTGTTGTGAGCCTCTTCGGTAGAGGTTGTGGGTTTGTTGTATTTCGGCTACGGGCCGTATACCTCTTCGGTAGAGGTGTGGATTGTGGTTGTATAGCCTCGGTGGCTTTGTAAGGTTGAGAGAGGAGTTTGGTACTCTTATAGTGGATTGGGAAATCCTACACGGTGGTGTAGGCGGGGATGTAGAGCTAGGGGCTCGAACCTCGAAACACATCTTGGTCTTTGCGTTTGATCCAATTTCTCTCAACTCTACTCTTTTTACATTTGTGCAAGCATCATCCATTCATATCATCATATATACTTGCTTTTGTTTTGAGCATTGTTTCATATTGCCTTGCATATATTTCTATTGCAATTCATCTATACTTGCTTGGCTTAATTGTGTGCATTGTATTGCTCTATCCTTGATTGCTTGGATTGCTTGTGTGTGTGTGCCTAACTTATACTCATCCAACAAGAGCTTCACATAGCACCTCAACCCATTTTAAGGGGAATCAAGAGGAGTTAGTTCAGAGCCTCGCAAGGGGAATTCGGCTACACTTGTTGAATTGTATTAGTTTGTCCAACACTTGCATTAGCTTCCGCTTTTAGAGCATTAGAGTTTGCATTTAGCCTTAGATTAGCATTTACACCTATTCACCCCCCCTCTAGGTGTACTTTCAGTACTTACTCCAGCACTCTTCAATAGTAAAGTAAAAGCATTGTAAAGACATGTGCCCTAAGATGCAAATGTCTAAACAAAATTTTAACTTTCAATGATCTTTTTACCGTTGGTTTATTGGCAGTAATATGTGTGTGGCATACAAGAAAAACAGTAGTTGTAATGAGCTAATTTTTGCAAAGCAAGTGACCCTGCAAAAAAGAATGTTAGTAGTCAACTCAATTTTGTCGCGAAAATGCGGCAAAAAATTGTGTTTGCGTGGCAGTCTTAAGGGTACTTGGTCTCTGCTTTCTAGAGCAGAGGCCCAAGACAACTTATATGTCAATGCAGTTGCTAATTCTTTATTCTCAGCACCTATAACTGAAATAGAAAATGAATCGTTCAAATAAAGAAAACAAACACTATTACCCTCCACGGCAACGACGCCAAAAATTTTATTCGAGGGTGAAAAAAGAGCAGAAGTTTAGAGCAAACCGTACAGGTCCATATATCAATGTTGAAGCTCTGGGTATATATTTAGTGTTAATGTGATCCCTCGAACTACCGTTTGTATTAAAAGTTATAACAGGTCGCATCCGCAGAGAGGGTATGCAATGGAAGCTTTCTTTGGTTCTGTTGTTCTTCAAAATATGTCCTTGTTTCAATTTAAGGCAAAAGAAAGAAAGAAAGAAAGAATCTGAAATAGGTGATGTGATTTGGTTGTTATTTAGAAAGCGAGTGAATGCAAAAGAGAGAAGAAATACATATTTGAGAAAGCGATGAATAAAAACAAAGTAAAGAAAAGAGAAGGTTTAAAGAAACTAAAAGGAAGTTTTTACAAGAAGTTTTTAAAAGAAGGCTTTGAGAAAAGAAATGCAAAAAGAGCTTGAAGAAAATTAAAGAAGTGAAAGGAAAATTGCTTGAAAAGTTTGAGTTATAGAAATTGAGAGAAGTTGCCTGGCTAACATTCTACTAATTAATCCTACTAACCATTAGCTTGCTTGAAGATAGTACCTCACAATGGATCCTTAGCCTTCATGAGTCTTGTGCATTAAGAACTAATCATGTGGTGTTCTTATGAAAGTTCTTCACCCTCTACTTTGCGTTACACGACAAAAACTTGATTATCACCCTATCAAGATCCGTTTTAAAGCGAGATTAGGGTGAGAAACAAGTGCATTATCGGTATCGGCAAAGATGAACAGGCATTCTCCAAATCAAAATAAGCAAGCTAGGCAATCAATAGATCATCAAGAACATAAAGTTAGAGCATGAAATATGAGAGTTATATTGCTTGTTAGAGTTAGAACTCTTCATCATAAGCCATCAATAGCTCTTGCTTGCACAAGGCTCATTGGCATGTCATAGATTCATGGGTTATCATTCAAGAGTTAGGATTAATAGGTTAATAGTTAGTTAGCCATGCAAGAAGAAGATTAGCTAGACATGAATAAAAAGCATGGAATATAAAGCTTGTTAGTAAGCATTAGAGACATGAATCAAAAGCACAAGTAGAAAATGCAAGAAAGAGTAATGAGAAAACAAGTAATCCTTATATTGATGTGTCGTTTGAATCAATTACAATAACACTCTCTCTTCCCCACTCAATTTCAAGAAAATAAAACCCTTGACTAAGTTGCAATGATGCAAGAGAAAAATAAGAAGAGTAGCTCAAGCAATAGAGGTGCTCTGCTCTCTGCTTTCTTTCTAACCCTCTTTGGTGAATTTACAAGGTATTATAGGCTGCAGTGGCTTGAGGAGCACTAAACGAGGTGCCAGGTACCGTGATCCACGGCTGCTTCTAGAAGATTACTACGAAAACGCGACAAAAGTCGCATTTTCGCGACAATGTGGTGGTCGTTTGCATTGATCCAACTCCAGCTGTCTGTCTTCTAGAAGGGGATCTCTAGGGAATATCCAACTCTCCACACATTTAGGTTAGAATTAGTCCATATTCATCCAATTATTTTTAGGACCAATCTACCCCTATCTAGAAGGATCTCTCTTGCTATTCAAGAAAACTTTAATAATCTAAAAAATAGCTGAAAATTCTGGATTATGTTACACTCTTGTACTTGGCTTTTGATTTATCTGCAAATTATCCAAAAGAAAGTTATTAGTAATATATTTTACAAAATATGGTAGGTAATGTGATGATTATGATGCAAAATTAACCATTAATCATTCCACAACCGCATCTTTCGAAGCTGAGGATAATTACAATCCACCAACTATAACTTCTAAATTTTGCAACATATACACATAGCCAATGCGTTGGGCCTGAAACTTTACAAGAACCACTTTGAAAACTTCCATAAGATCACCTTGAGAACTGAAACTGAATCCTTCCCCTTGTAGGGCTCCAAGAGAAATGAGATTGTATCTTGTTTCGGGAACATGACAAATGCCTTGAAGAGTATTGATGCATTCATCATGAGACCGAAACTGAATTGTTCCTTCGACAATCACCTTACTTGTAGCAGAATTTTCATGAAAAACTACTTCCTCTTGAACTGAAGTATATGAAGAGAACATCTTCCTATTGGAACTGATGTGTTGTGAACATTCAGAGTCAATAATCCATCCATCTTTGTTACCAACTGATCTGTTTGTAATAGATAGAACGTCACACTATTTTTCATCTTCTCCAATCAATTCAGTGACATTAGCATCTGGTTGTTTCTTCCTTTGAAGCTAACAATTAGTTCTAATGTGCCCTTTCTTGTGACAATAGTTACACGTCAAATTTCTATATTTTGAGTTACCCGTAGAAACTTCATTATTACTCTCCTCCCTTGAATAATCAGCTTGCCCGAAATCATCATGATGAGACTCACTCATTAACTGAGTGTCAATTTTGTCCTTTTTGAGCAGATACTCTTTGACCTCATTGGCCTTAATTGTTTACTTGCCTCCATAGATGATAGCTTCCCTAAAGCTCTTATTTGTAGAAGGTAAAGGACACAGTAATAGAAGTGCTTAATCCTCATGTTCCATCTTAACCTCTATTTTATCTAAATCATTAATAATAGAGAAAAAATTCTACAATGTGAGACTAGTATACCTCATGTATGCGGAGAAGAAAGAGACGTTGCTCAAGAATCAACTGATTCTCCAACGACTTCTTCATATAGTGGCCCTGAAGTCGCCCCTACAACGAGGACACTGTTTTCTCTGTAGAAAACTCATCCAACACTTCATCGCCAAACAAAGCTGAATAACCGTCAAGGCTTTCTCATCCAACTCCTGTCAAGATTCTTCCTTCATGTCTTGATGCTTTTTCTCCCTCCCGAGTAGTGCTTTCTTCAATCCACTATGTGTAAGGATGTTGTTCATCCTAATCTGTAACCTGTTGAAATTAATGACGCCATCAAACTTCTGAATATCGAACTTGATCACAAACATCTTCAAGTTGACCTTACTCTAATATTAATTGTTGTGTTTTCAAGGGAGGACACCCCCGCTACTAGATCGACTAGGGCAGTGCAGCAAAAATATTACATGATCTACTAAGACAATGTGAAAAAGAGAAGAAGAAGATATTTCAAAGTAGATAGAAAGCTAACACACAATATAACATGGTTCCACCGATCAAACAGATCATGTATACGTCTACAGGAGAAGGGGGAGAAACTTTATTAAAATTTAGGGGAGTATAATAAGAGTTACTTATACCTCACGCTAAGAAGATTACAAGCTCTTGATGGCCGCCAAGTATAGCAAATCCTTGTGGCTACGCTTCTCTCACGAATCTCACCAAATGAATTACACCCTTATGAATTACAAATTCATTGAATTCTCATGGAATACATTGAGGGCCCCCCTAAAGGGTTATTTATGGACCATATAAATCTCATAATCCTAAACAAACTCCATCAATACGAACAATCACCGCTTTCAAATAAAGGAAACTCAAATTCAAACTCAGACTCAAAACAGATCCAGGAAAGGAAACTGCTATATTCGACATTAGTCGACTAGGCTAGAGCATTAGTCGACTAATACATAGTATTAGTTGAGTCCCAAATCCTAGTCGACTACTCTGACAAATCTTGAGAACTCAACTCTCTGTTGGCCAAACCTAGTCGACTACACAATGTATTAGTCGATTGTACCCTGTATTAGTCGACTACTCCTATGCACAGATTCTTGAACACGTCCGTTCTTTGATCTTCGAGTTTTCGTCTACCTTGACGACGTATTCTTGTCATAATCCTAACACAATGTGAAGCACATGAGTCAACAATATTTTGAACTCGTGTCAAAATTTCAGCTGTGTAACTAGAAAGATTGCACTCCATAGGAGAATGAAGGTGGTTTTCAAAAACCATACAATATTTAAGTTAGTATGAAAATTTTCTTTTTTCTACTCTGAAGTTAAGTGGAGTATAACCCCGGTTTCAAAATAATGAAACTGAATACAATTGGATCATTTAAGATGTTTCAGCATGTAAAAAATAATAAATCAGTATAGAAATTCGAAAGAGCCAATAGTGAAGAAAGTGTCTTTGCATTTAGTGTTAGGAATTTAGGATTTTTGCCCTTGTGTATTCTTGTTTTTATTTGTGAGGTACATGTATTTTCAAGCACGACACTAGACCCTGGTTTTAGAAATCTATGTGGCGCAACACTATGGCCTTGTTTCGCAACTGGAGTTATCTTAAAAATTGAGCTAATTTTGGGTAACTCTAACAAAATAAATAAAAATTGACAAGAGTTAGCAAGTAAAGATTAAAGTGAAATTAATCTGAAATCACTCTCAAAACCATCTTGAAATTCACCTAATGCTATAGTTATCAATTCCGTCAAAAGATTGAATTAGTATTTCTCTTCTTCCCTCTATCTAATTTCTAGCTCTTACTAATTCTAGTTTCAACTAAATAACCAAAAAAAAAAAAAAAATCTAATTCTTAATATCATCTTTGTCACCTTTTTTCTGAGTGAATATCTTGGTCATCATAGTTGAACTTATGAACACAATATCTGTTGTTTTTCTGAAGAAACAACCTATGAAAATTGCCAGTTGAGGGGCTACAGTGAGATTCAAGCTTGAGACGCCAAGCCATAGAAAGCATTTACTAGAACTAGCACTCAAGAAAGCATTTATTAGAACAAACACTCATTTTAATTGATTCACAATACCCTTTTTTCCCCTCTTCACAATGATTTTATTATTAAACTTTGAGTTTCAGGGATCCTAACAAAACTGTCAGCATTTCTGTTTGTGGAGCTTAGCAGCATGGACATATCAAACAAGTCAACCACCAGCACCAAAGATCTGCGGCTCTCCTGGTGGTCCTCCAGTTACAGCAAAAGAAACCGTTAAATATAAAAGTATCCTCGTTCACGGCATCTACTATTACCCATATGATGCCATCCAGTATCTCCGGTATCATTTCATTCTCTCTTGTTATTTCATCCTCAGTCCATTTAGCTGATTATGACTGGACTTTTAGGCAGGCAGTGCATGAAGAACTCAGGATCCACTGGGTGGTGTCTTTGGAAAGAGCATAGTATGGAGAGAGTGATTCAGATACCAAAAACACCGAGAAAAGCACACCTCTGGATATTGAAGAACTTCCTGTCACGTGGGGCTCGGATCCTGATAAGAGTAATATTAGGATTAGAATACATATTATATTAGAACTGTATTGAAACTAGAGTTTCCATTATTATGCAACTGTATTTACGTCGCGCTTCTCAAAATACGCTAGAGCGGAGACGTGACGAGAGTCCGCGATGCATATAGAAAATATCCCACATATATACGTAAATCTAAAGTGACCTAGACAAGTTATATAAATCAATAATAAATGTAATAAAGTCACTTAAATAATACATATAATTTTCACACATGATAATATTATTCCATGACTAATCAAATAGAATAAAGCAAAGTCCAGACGATAGAGAGAATTGAATAAATAAAACAAGGAATGAAAAACAAAGCAAGAACAATGCTGAAGATCAGAATATCAAATGAATAAGTTCGAGCTCCTCGCAATACATGAGCTTCTCCCCAAATACTTGATCAATAAAATATAACAATATATCTAGATATGCAAATTCAGGGACTTAGAACTCCCAATAAATGTATAAGAATAAAGGGGAGGTGCACGTGCATGTATCGTGTGATCATATATGATATTATCATGAAGATATACTGGATAAGAAAATAACATAAATAAAAGAGTAATAAGAAGATATTATGATACAACATCAATCAACATATTCCAAGTATTACAGTGACACACAATATGTAACTTTAAGAATAATGAGATTATAATATCATATGTTAGGTCATGAGTACAGTCAGGTGTCGATCATAACATACATGTATATGATAAACTAACACATATCAGTTATGATGTATCATGTCAGTCAGTTGTTATTAATTATGTCAGCTAACACCAATTATCACATATAATAGACACATCTCATACTATGCCTACTACACATGTCAACCGGGATCTTATGTTATTGGAACTGATTAGTTGCAGACATTGTCCATACTTTATGTGGGTCCGTACATACCCGAAACTACGGCCCAGACTCCTGACACTGAACCATACCCTACCGCAAGGTAGTCATGTAATATGTATAATAAGTCAGGTAACATGTATAACATGTATAAATAGGAATAAGAACATGAACAGAACAGGGATGTCAGTCACCCTATGGGAACCCTGCATTGAAACCCTCTTTTGGCTGCGCAACCTATATACTAGGTCCACTAAAAATACAGACGTTATCTCCTCCAACAATTTTTTCAATCTCAGTATAAGTTGTTTAATATTAGATTATCAAGATTAAATAATGCACATGTTACCCAGATCACTGAGATAACTCGGTGATGGCAATGGTAACAACATCAACAGTGTGATTAGGATGCCAGTATAAAAGGATATGTAACAAGTATAACAGGGGGTGTTGGTATCGTGCAACAATATTTCCCCAGCGGCTTAAGTAACATGAACAATATGGTTTTCAGGTAGATGTCATGTATAATCAATCAAGTTTTTTTCAAGTGGTATCATGATGTCCAGGATCAAGAATAATATGCAAGATTTCGTTAAGAGAGATAAATTCATTCACAAGGCAATTCATTTTGTATATAATACATGTGAACGTGAACGGTAGTTAACGGGTGTGAATCCTCATAAACAATAGTTTAAACATAAAAGAACGCTTATTGAAACAAGATACAAACACTCACATGAAATGATAATTTAAAATGCACAAATTAAATAAACAATTCAAAATTCACAAGGCAATTTATTTAATATTTAATATAAGTAGATGTGAGCAGTAACTAACAGGCATGAACCATAATTAAATTTGAACAATTATTCAAATATAAATAATATTAATTGAAATGGACAGGATAAAGCACTCACCTGGGCTTATCACGAGTCCAAGTACCAAATTCTAAAATTCTGAGAAATCGACATTAATGCATATCAAATAGAAATTGTAAGGATTTTACAAGGATTTTCTATTTTGATGTTATAAAAGATTTTTAATCTTGATTAATTATTTTTGAGTTGGGAACATAGTTCTCTTGGTCTAATGAACTTAATAGGTTTAATTTGTACCAATTCTAATTTTTTATTGGATTTTTAAAGGCTTTATAACTTAAAAATTCCTTAACGGGTCAATATCTATTAAGAAAAATGACTTTAAAGTAAGCGATTTGAGTAAATTTTTATTACTATTCATCTAAAATTTTTATCATAGATTGTAGAAGTATTGTAGACTGCTGTCTATATTTTTCTCTATTTTTTGATATTTTTAACTAATTGTTTTAATTATTTTTCTATAGGTTAACGGGTCTAGATTTCTCAGTTGGGTCGGGTCTGGCATGCGGATTGGGTCCAGGAGGTGTAGGCCAGTGGGCCTCCTACTGCTATTATTTTGTTATTTTATAATAAAAATGGGGTGTGCACAGTGGGTTGGGAACATGGTTCTCTGGGTCTAATGAACTTAATAGGTTTAATTTATACCAATTCTAATTTTTTATTGGATTTTTAAAGGCTTTATAACTTAAAAATTCTTAACGGGTCAAAATCTACTATTAAGAAAATGACTTTAAAGTGAGTGATTTGAGTAAACTTGTATTGCTATTCATCTAAAATTTTATCATAGATTGTAGAAGTATTATAGACTGCTCTTTATATTTTTCTCTATTTTTTTGATATTTTTAACTAATTGTTTTAATTATTTTTCTACAGGTTAACGGATCTAGATTTCTCAATTGGGTCGGGTCTGACATGCGGGTTTGGGTCCAGGAGGTGTAGGCCAGTGGGCCTCCTACTGCTATTATTTTGTTATTTTATAATAAAAATGGGGTGTGCACAGTGGGTTGGCCCGAGCCCACTATGCACCAAATGGCACAAACCGGGTGCGGTCTGCATTTGCTTCACCAGTATAGACCCGCCTGGATCTGTGCGGCCAGAGACTCTGCTCTCGGCCAGTAGGCCAGATTATTCTTTATTTTTGTGGGAAAGAAAAATTTTCTAAAATAGTTTAAAAATTTGTAAATTAAGGAGAGTACTACTAGATCAGCCTATAATTTTGTATTTATTTTTAAATTGATTTTGATGTAAAATTCATGGACAAAAGTGGTGAAACATGCTATTCGATTAAATGAAAATTGAATCATAAAGATTTTAGATCTACTTACTCGGATTGCCTTCCCTTGCCTACTTGATCGGGAAAACCGTGCATGAAAAGTGTGTGTTTTGAAATCAAGAGTTAAAAATGCGTGTTTGGCTTCCTCGATACTTCCATTATAGCATAGAGGCTAAACGAGTCGAATCCATAAGGAGGGGAGGTGATAGAAGCTTACACGGTATGTTCACGTGTATGTTAACAGTTCTTCAATGTTTAAAAGAATGAAAAGAAAAGAAAATAAAGAATGAAAAGAAAAGTATAGTAAAACACAAAGACGTGAAAAACATAGAAAAGAATATATTTGTGATTTTTGATAGTCTTTCTAAAATAAAGTGAAAAAAAAAGAAAACTCATGGCTACTAACTACTAATGGCTCCACAAACCATGCTAACCTCTTAGTGATAGTTGCCCCACATGTATCCTTGGCCATCACTAGTCCTTGGTTCAAGAGCGTTTCAAAGCATGACCCATGCGATAACTTTTACATCCAAACTCAACACAATAAGTGCAAGCTACACTTAAACCATCAAAACTAAACAAGAGTAAGCATGGAATAAAGTAATGTTAGCTTGTTAGAGAGTTAGGATGTTAGAATGTTATAATCCATCATCATGAGCCATCAATGGCTCTTGCAAGAGCAAGGCCAAGTAGAGGCTATTAGATTCATGTGGATTATCAAGTAAGAAATTAGCAAGTTAGTATTTAGTAGTTAGTTGCCATGAGAGAAAATTAGCTAAACATGTAAAAGGAGTTAGACAGAAGAAATAAAGAGAGGTAAAGAGAGAACCTTTCATAACTTGTCGCCTTCTATTACAAACACTCTTGCTTTCCAACCATTTACCACTCTCCCTCCTATTACAAGATCTAAAAGAAATGAAAAATAAAAAGAGGAAGAAGAAGAACTAACCTAAACTAAACTACCCTAAACTAAAACATGGAAAGAAAACTATACTACTCTATGGATATCTCCATCCCCCAGGGAGGTATTTGTAGGCATCAGGGGAAAGGGGGACAGGGAGACAACCCTGGCCCGAGGCACTGGCGCGGAGCGCTGTCGCGTCGGTCCCCTATCAATTGGATGTCCCGATTCTTGTTTTGGGCCCCTGATTTTGACGAATCAGTTCTCCAAAGTCAATGTCTATATTTGTAAGCTTTTAATCACCAATTAAATGGTGATTTGGATCTTCTTCTTCCTTTCATGCCATGGACCTAGAAACATACAAGAGAGGTATTATTAGCAGAATTTAATATTAAATAAATGTGAAGATGTGGTATGAAATATGCAGTTTTAAAGAGTAATCACACCCCACACTTATCTTTTGCTCGTCCCGAGCAAAACAAAAAACTAAGGAAATTATTACACCACATTCGCAGGTGACTCGATTACACTGAGCATGTACAACAAGCCGTTAAACCTCTAGATTTTTCCTAAAGGAGGAGTTTTATCTCCTGAGGGTTTTCAGCGGATTACACCCACAAAATTCATAAAGAAAGAAAATCAAATGTTAGCATTTTGAAAACACATGTTTGAAATAGAGAAAAGTGTTGAAGTATTTGTGAAAATTTAAGTGATTTAAGGTTATAAGTTAACCAGATTCTTCCTTAAACTAAGTCGAAATGCAAAATCTTATTATAAATTAAATGTAAGAATTTAAAATTGAATTGATTCTTTAATCTTTCATAAAACTCTAAGAAAAGTATGCATTTTGTGAACAGTGAAGATTTTTGGGATATCGACTCTAACTTTCATGCCATTTATTTAATATTTTTTTCTTTTTCTTTTTTCTTCCCTTAGTTTTCTTAGGCTTTCTACCTTACCCGAGTAGTGAGCCTTTAGCTGGTGACTCCCAACTCAGATAGTTTTAGGGCACCAGATGAGAAAACATCCCTCGGACTTAAGAACTCGAGTAAACAAGGCCACAAAACTAAAGGGATTTTATTTTTGTCCACCATTTTAGGTAAGAATAATCATGCTTCCTGAAGCAAATTACCCAATTTTAATATGTGGTTTTATCATCATTTCATTATATATATATAATATATATATATATATATATATATATATATATATATATATATATATATATATATATATGGTGTTACTGTACCTCAGCCGGCAGGCTGAGAGAGTTTCTCAGCCGGCAGGACGTGGCAACATCATAACCACACACCTGTCATAATTTTTGGCGGACAAAAAGATGAAAAATCCCGCCCAATTTAATGTCAGTCACCTCAACAATGTATCTTCCGAAAATACCCTCTGTCACATCTTTTTACCTTATGTAAAAAGTTACCTTTCAAAAAAAATTTCAGCTCTAAAATTTCACCCGATCATTCTAATCCAACTTGTTTCTTTTATTTCACAAATTTGATCCGTTTTTTTAAAAATATATTTGCAACACATGGCGCAAAAGAAATCATCCGCCGAAAACGATAATAGAAAAACGATATTTTCATAAATTTTTTGGGTTTGTGTATTTTTATTTTTTTCAATTTTTCCAGATTTATTTCCCTTTAAGTCTTTTTTATTTTTTTTAAAAATCTTTGGACCATGTTCGCAAATAAGAAAGAGATTTTGAAACTTTAGATGACGAATAAATTTTTAAATTTAAAAATTTGTAACACAACGATAAGGTCCATTTTTTTTTCAAGTTTTTTTCATTTCGTTCTATTTTTACTTTGTCGCAGTATTTTCGAAAAAGTGATTTATATGTATGCGACCTTGCTAATATTTTTTTAAAGGAAATTTTTTTCATACACTATATGTCGACTTCGTGGCAGTTGTTAAAATTTTATTTTCAGATCTGTGCGTCTTAGAATGTTTTTTTGTTTTTTGGACTTTTCCTTTAGATGAATGCGACGATGGTGGCAGTATATGAAAACTTCTTTTTTTTACATACTGACGACATGGGGTCGCAGTTGTTTCAATATTTATGTAGTGTTTTGCGACCATGGTCGCACTGTATTTAACGTCATTTGTTTCATCATTCCTGGGTCGCAGTTGTTTATTTTTGCACTATTCTTATGCGACCTTCGTCGTCGTGTCTACCCTGGTCGCATTTGTTTATGTTTGCACTGTAGATGACTGCGACCTTGGTCGCAGTGTCGACTAGAGTCACCGTAAAAGTTGTGTTCGCACTGTAGTCTTATGCGACCTGGTCGCAGTGTCGACCAGGGTCGCAGTTGTTTGTGTTTGCACTGTAGATGACTGCGACCTTGGTCGCAGTTTCGAATGACTGCGACCTTGGTCGCAGTTTCGACCCGGGTCGCAGTAGATTATGTTTGCACTGTATATGACTGCGACCTTGGTCGTAGTGTCGACCCGGGTCGCAATAGATTATGTTTGCACTGTAGATGACTGCGACCATGCTCACAGTTTATTAAAAAATAATATGCTTTTTACTCCCTTATAATTTTTAAATAATCATTGGTCTAAACTTTTTATTTTTCTACATCTATAGGTAAACAACAGATGAAGGTTCGTCCTCTGAGATCAAGCCTAAAACCTATGTGCGAGTTCATCAAGAAATTAAAAATTACATTCATGCAGATTTCGTAGAGGCGATCAAGAATACCCCATTTGACCCAATCTTCATGGCCTTCTACAATGAGGAATTTGGGGGTGAAAAGGCTCTAAAATCAAACGTTGCGGTGCTGATGATTTTAGACCAGTATGATAGGGATACAAGGACCTTTAGAATTGGGGCAAACAAATTGAGTTAACAGTGGAGGATTGCCCTCACTTTTGGTCTACCTATCATTGGGAAGATTTTGTTATGAATAAGACATGTACGATGAAAGACAAAGAGGTTATAAAATATTATTTCCCCAATATAAAAAAGATCACAAAAGTATCTATTGAAGAGGCTTTGGATGATCTTCTGGTCAAGAAAAGGAGGAGGGGTGAATTAGATGTGACACAGGATGAACAGCTTGAGCAGCAAGTGACTTTAAATGAAATTATAAGAGACATACAAAGAATTGCAGCTCAAGACTTTACCACAATAATCATCCTATACATGTCGGCCACTCTTTTCTTCTCTGGCAGTAAACGCTAAAACCTCTATTCCTTACAAAAGAATTGTAGAAATTGTATGCTTCCATATCCGACAGGAACTGTTTCCCTATAAACTTATCTGAGCTTCCAGACATTTCTCCATGTGCATTCATATCCTACAAAAAACAATTACATGAATTACATGAATATAAATATTTTTTAGATATCACACGTCGAAAATATAAGTTATATAACTACGACCAAGGTCGCATAAGAGATGGAATCTATATTACTCCTTATTAAAGACTACGACCTAAGTCGTAGTTATCAGTATGTGAAGAAATCTATATTACTTCTTACTAAAGACTGCGACCTAAGTCGCAGTCACAAAAAATAAGATTTCACATACGAGATGAAATCTATATTACTCTTATTAAAGACTGCGACCTAAGTCGCAGTTATCTGTATGTGAAGAAATCTATATTACTCCTTACTAAAGACTGCGACCTAAGTCGCAGTTATCCGTATGAGAAGAAATTTATATTACTTCTTACTAAAGACTGCGACCTAAGACGCATACCAAAAAAAAAAAAATTTCACAGCTGGAGATTATTTTCAAATAAGATTGCGACCGAATATTAAAACGGTCACATTTCTGAAACTTTAAAAAATGTGTTATAGGTCGCAGTACCACATAGACTAAAGAGAAAAATTCAATATTTAAGAAATTGTTTTTAAAAAATTGAAACAATTAAAACCTGTTGATCGGCATGCAAAGATGTCAACCCTTCAAGATTTTCAATATTCTGAGAGAAAGTAGAACCAGATGCAATATCTTCCATATTAGATCGCCAGTAGTGACTGCTCAGACGTCGACATTAAATATTTGAGAAAAAAATGATCTGAAAAGATTTTATTTTTCAGAAAAAAGTTATCGCAGGATGAAAAGGAGAACCTAGATCTGACAAAGAGAGGTAAGGAAATAGGGGAAAAATAATTTATAAACAATAACCTAAATCCTATAAAGAGCGGCAAAAAAAGGGAGAAATAATAATAATAAACAATAACCTAAGTCTGACAACGTGCGCTCCAAAAATTACCTTTTGGGCAAATAATAATAAACAATAACGAAAGTTACCGAAAGAGTAGCTTTTCATAAGGGGTATTTTGTAATTTAACTTCTTCCTATAAGCGGGCCGCAAGCTAGTGGGGTGACAAAATTGAGCCACGTCACCGCAGGCTGAGAGAGTTCTCTCAGCTGCAGGCTGATATATATTTCTCTCTCTCTCTCTCTCTCTCTATAATATATATATATAATATATATAATATATATATATAATATATATACTATATATATATATATATTATATATATTATAGGGGTTACTGTACCTCAGCCGGCAGGCTGAGAGAGTTTCTCAGCGGCGGGACGTGGCTGAATATATCCACATATCGGCACAGAGTGTAGGCGCCAAAAAAATCAAAAAAGATCCCGCCTAAACAATCGTGAAACAAATTGACAAAATACCCCTTTTTATCTACAGTTATAAAATTCGTAATTTTACTACATCGAAAAATATAATTAAAAAAATTTGGCTCAACATAATATAAAATAAGCAGAAGCATTGAAAATTTAAAAAACATGCCATGGTCGCAGACTTAATACAATATAACTTTCAATTTATATGACAACTGCGACACAGTCGCAGTTACTAGTCGCAGTCATAGTATAACAAAACTGCGACCCTAGTCGCATTCTATCGTACAGCAATGCGACCTCCTTCAGTACTGCGACCAAAGTCGCAATCTTCTTTCGCATGCCTTATGTATTAAATGAAAGTAATTAATATTCTTTCTACCATGATACAATAACAGTCTAGAAAAAAGAGATGCAATAATGTTAATATTGATAAAGGAAAGATGTGCACCATACTGTTGGCCCAAAGGCCTTCCACCTAGTTTAAATGATGATTAACTCATGTAGTTATGTTTATATAATCTTGTGTTGTTTAAGTTTCAGATCATTAACCAAGATATTAGTTGGTGATTAGCTTCAACAAGGTGTTTAGAAGCTTTTCATGATGATTCCAGGGCCAAAGCGTCAAGATCATACATTGCCTAGCCCATGGATGGAGTTTTGGAGCAAGTCTTCTTGATGACACAAAGACTTAGGCATCCATAATTTTAGATAGTGTGTTTTAGATCCATTTGTAAGTTTAGTATAGTTGATATGCTCAAGTGCAAAACACACACGTTCATATTTTGGATTTGGTTTTCATGAATAGTTTATCAAAACAAGTTTAATTGATATATGTATAGTTGTTTCACTCTATACATGCATGCTTAACTTTTATCAAACTTGATTTTGAGCTTAACATCTCTTTGATAAAAATACAAGTTTTATTTTTGATAAAATTTGTAAGACTCAAAAATGAATTGAATATGTTGATACATGTCTTGAAACTTTTATCACTTGTTTGAGTTTGATATAATATGATAAAAATATTTTGATTTTTTTGAAGTATTAAAAGATTTTTATAAAATATTTTTCCCAAGTTTTCTGACCCAGTTTTCAGTTCCAGACTCAACCAATCGACTAAGCCAGGTTATTAGTCGACTTGGCTGATGTCCGGTCGACCGGGCCGGTCGACCGGACGTGCACAATCTGTGCACGTCTGGAGTCACTGGGACGGTCGACCGAGCCGGTCGAC